>PVIC010010828.1:0-42654 GCA_004025085.1 Thryonomys swinderianus
TTTTTTTTTTTTTTTTTTTTTTTTTTTTTGAGACAGGGTCTCACTTTGTAGTTCAGGCTGGCCCCGAGCTCACTATGTAGCCTAGGCAAGCCTCGAACTCAGCAATCCTCCTATCTTTGCCTCCCGAGTGCTGGGATGACAGGTGTGAGCCACCATGCCCAGCACTGTGGTATGTGGTGCTGATTGCTGGTTGATTGTTGGTGGGCATGACTCACCACGCCCAGCATTGTATGTGGTTACCAGGATCAAACTCAGGACCTTGCGTTTGTGAGGCAGGTGCCGGAACCACTGAGCTAAATCTCTGGCCCTTGTCTGCATTTTTGATTAAGTAGTGTCTCTAGTTAATGGTTGTGATTTCAGGGTGATTGGTATTTTTGCACCTACCTTGCAAAGATTTGAAGCATTAGGAGGATTTCATTAAGAGGATATCATTGAGTTGATTGAACTGTTTAAAGAATGGAGAGACCTAAGTTGGCAAATGGGAAAGACATTATTGGAATGTGATGTCCTTTTGCAAATTTCATAAAGGCAAAACTGGAGTACAATAGAGACACATATATTCCCTGAGGTTGTATCAAATGCCAGTGTGTGGGTAGCCAGGGAATAGTGACAGTGTACTTGAAGAAGGCAAAACTAATAGACTAAGTAGCTGGAGAAATAAAATCCCTTGAAATATTGCACTTCATTAGTATACCTATAACATTCTTGCTATTTTCATGCTTTTGATTCATGTTGGTTAGTTTGCAAATATTTATACCCAGACCTAAATTTTTCCCTGGATTTCAAACTCATCTGGAGTTGCCAACTGGTAATCTCCACCTGGATTCTGTGCTCATTTCCAACTCATAGTGTCAAAAAACGAACTTATTAAAATATCATTTCTTTTTATGGATTCTTTTTCATTCTATATTTTGGACAAGTGTTTACTGAATGCCTGTTCTTTGCTTGTTCTGTTAGTGCTGGAGATTGAAGAATGAGGAAAATCTGGTTGTATCCCACTGTGTTTTCTCTCTAGAGAACTCAACTACTAAGCAAACCCACAGATACTCATCTGTTTCAGAATGGGATGTTTACAGAATGTACACGGGGTGTTATCTGGGTGTAACAGGACATTTTGTCTAATTTGGTAGAATTTTTACCCTTCTTGTAACCCCTGCTAGAAAACTGGGCATCGTTCCTTCCCTCTTTCTTGACATTTATGTAAAGCCAACCACACAGCTTGGCTACTTGACCTCCTAAACATTTCCTTTCTCTTCCTTCCATTTCTCATCGTCTCAGTTGAGGCTATCATTATCTTCTATAATGTAGACCATGCATTATTCTTTGATATCAGGCATTGTAAACTTTCCCCTTTCTCAGCTGTACTCAGTGCCCAGCTCTTTCTAAGCTGTCTGCAGATAGTTGTTGTTTTGTTTTTCTTCAAAACATAGATCTGAGTATGTGGCTCTCTTGCTTACAGCTTTTCTACGGTTTCCTATTTTATTTTTTTGGCAGTCCTGGGGATGAACTCGTGCCCTTGTGCGTGGTGCCACTGAGCTAAATCCCTGGCCCTGGTTTTCTATTTTATGTTATCAAGTCAGCCTGTTTCTGATTTAATTTTTCTTCTTTCTCTTGAACTTTACACCTGAGCAACAGCAAATTCTTCATAGTTCCTGAGTGTACTATGAGTTTTATGCCTGTCTGACCGTGCTGTCGTGTCCTTGTAAACCCACTTCATTCTCTCTTCAACTTCCACTCCCCTCTTCAACTCCCAACTCCCATGTTTCATGTGCTTTCCTGAGCTCATGGTGGCTTTACCTCACTACTGCACTCAGCCAGCTGTCTTGTATTTAAATGTTTGACATTTGTCCCATTTATGAATGTGGGCACTTCAAGTTGGGGACCTTAATTCCTATATCTATCTAGTACTAACCCTGATGAATGGATTTTGTGATGCAGATCATTAATGAATGGAAGTAAAGAGATGCTAGTTGACCTTGAAAGTAAAATAGTTTGTTGACAGAGACAAGGAAGCAATTGACAGTTTTTGCTTTGATTGTCCAATTGGCCCCAAAGATCAATAGCACAGAAGTAACAAATGCTTTAAAAGGACACAAATTCTGATCTGTTCCAATTGGGCACATCTGTTCAATTGTGCACTTCTGCAGGGAATTATCCTTAAGGCAACACTAACTACTTATGCCTTCCACCTTCAAAAGGAAATAGTTTTGCTCCAATGGATGGTCAGGATTGTTGTAGTAATGACAATTTGATCTTGACTAAGTCTGTGATAGCAGACTTGAGAGCAAAATTTATGACCTGGGTTTTCATGGTTCAAACTGAGAGTTAAAGAATGGTCTCTTAATAGCAATATACTGAAAACATAGATTCTGCTGTAAATTCTGATAGAATGTTTGTGGGCCCGAATGTTTGGACAGCTAGACCAGTGTAATTGTTGTTGAGGCATACCTATACTAAATATTTTTTATTGTTTGTTTTGAATTAAATTTAATTGCATATTGAGTGTTTGTTTTATCTGGCAAATCTACTCAAAAGTGAGGAAAAAAACGATATTCAAAGCTAACTGATGTGTTTAGAATATCTTTGGAAAAAATGCCAGAAATACTGTGTTTTAATCACAGGTCTTAGCAGCTGTCTCCTTGTCTATGAAATAAAAGGACTTCAGATTCAATGGTTTTCAAAATTTCTTTTTAGTTTCAAAATTTTTGTGCAAATCGTGTATTGCTAGAAAGTCCACTATCTTAAAAAGATTAGGATTGAGTTACTGTAATTGAGATCGAATGGGAGTCCATCTCCATTGCATGCTAAAAGAATGGAAGGAACACAGTTAAAAAAAACCTCTGGAAATGGTTATTTCTAAAATAGCTTCTAATTGTAATTGTCTGTGAATTCATTTTATAGGGTGTAATCACCAAGTCTATGGTCAGTCATTAATTACCTTTTCTTTTTTACAGTAGAAAACACTAGAGAGACAAGGCAAGAAAGGTACTATTTTCAATAAAGTTGGCAGTGAAAGAGAATAAAATGTGATTGTTAATGACCTTCATTTATTTCTTCAACACAGATTTGTTGAGCCCTTCTAGACAAGATAAGGTACTATGTCTTTGGTGGGGGAATATTAAAACTGTAGAAGAAATTCTAAATTTAGTAAGAAAGCTAATATTTGTATTTGTACACGTGCCTATAGCAGCTATTTAGATTTACTATGTAATAGGCATTTTATTTTCTTACAACTTTAAAAATAATTGTATCAATACTGATCTAACAATTCTTATTCTTTGCTTTTATGAAATTTTTTTTCTAAATTTTGTTCTAAAATTTATAAGCCAATATGTGTTTGTCTTTAAATATATCTTGCTGATTTATTTTATTGAAAGTTCTACCTTTACCAAAAGCTCTACCATTGTTTAATTCTAAGATAACTGATAACGTTCTTTTTTTTTCTCAAAAATATTTCCTGAGACCAAGGTGCCAATAATATGATATATTTATATCTGTGAAATGATGCAAGAAAGTTACTTGCAATAAGCATTTTATAGGCAGCAACACACCAATTAAACCAAAAACATCAAAAATAACAACAAAATTGAAATGAGAAAAAAAAAACAAATAAGGCTCAAATCTAGGGAAAATTAGAGAGCAATGAGATGGACCAACCTCACACTCAACCAGTTGGACTCCCTGAACTGGCAACAAAATATAATCTGGAAAAAAATGAAATCAGAAATAATCTCTCAGATAACAACAGAGATGATCATGGTTAAAGAGGCAGATAAAAAAATAAAAGACCTCAGGAACATGATGCAATCCCAGCATAGAATACAAATGGAATCCAAAAAACAAATTGAAATGAAAATTCAAGAAATTAAAAACTATACTGAAAGCTTACACAGTAGAGCTAGGAAATCTGAAGACAGAATTTCAGGCATAGAAGACAGGTTTGTAGTTAATAACCAGGAAAGGAAAGATTTCTCAAAACCAGTAATTGCTAAATCTTGGAAACAGCCCAAATGGCCATCAACTGGAGACTGGATAAAGAACACATGCTTTTTTAAAAATTAAAATGGAATATTCAGTCATAAATAATGATAAATTAGAGACATTTATAGCTAAATGCATGCACATTAAGGCCATACTCATAAATGAAATAAATAAAATATGTGTAAAGAGGCCTGGGGATTTAGCTCAAGTCGTACCACACCTACCCTGGAAGCACAAGGGCCCGAGTTCAATCTCCAGTGCTACAAAACAAACAAACAAACAAACAAACAAACAAAAAACCAAACAAGAGTTTCAGTCCTAGTTAATAGCCCTGTTTTTACTCCTTTTTCATGGATCTGGCTAAAAGACTGAAAACAAAGAAAGCTTGGAAATGATTGCGTGGGAGAAAGGATAAGAAAGAAAGCCTTGCTAGGAACTATTGAAACTTTTTTTTTTTGCTTTGATCTATCATTTTAGCACTTCAAATGTGCAGTTCTTTATGGAAAGCTAAGTTTTTTTCTAGGACAACGAGCTCATCTTGGTATATCTGAGCTTTTTCTGGTTATAGCTGAAAGTTCTGTATTGCAGTAAATCATTGTCCCAGGCCAGTGGGAACAACTGGCTTCCCTACTGGAAAGGGCCAAGATAAACGCTAGAGAGACAGCAAGCTCCAATGAACTCAGTAGCTATATCACTAGAGTTAAGAGAAGTTAAAGTAGAAGTTTATATGACACAAATAGATCTCTGGAGCCATGAAGTAGAATACTTCCCTTATCAGGGAGACTCAGAAGGTGGATCACTTACTTATGGCACTTTAAATAATATGCAAAGTATTCAAGGGCCACAAAAATACAGAAGTGAACAAAATCTACTCCTCACCCTAAATATGTACATGCATTGGCCTCAGAAAAGGGCTTCTGTTGTCTATGTTGTGGTCCTTGTTGTTTTGTCCTGTTGGGGTCACAGTGGCAGGAGGGTGAGTGGGGATGCAAGAATCAAAACACTGATTCTTGGTCAAGGGAGGAAGCTTCTTCTTTATTGTTGATAGGGTTTTGGCTTTGCTAGAGGATGGGAGGGGGGAAAAAGGGAGAAAGTCACAAGGGGATAGGTGGGCTTGTGGTGATGTGGTCTGAAGTGATTGGGTTAGCTGTGTGATGGGGCTGTTTATGATTGGAAGCTAGCTATCCCTGTGTGTGTGTGCTATAAGGACATTGGTGCTGGACAACATTTCTCCCTACTTATATATATGTATAAGGGAGGCGAGAGGCTGTGCCTTAGATTGTCCCCAGCACTGAGGATCTTGCCTGTCATCAGCTAGCCAGCTTGCCATAGAGGTCAGTGGTGAGTGGTGCTGAGCCTGTCTTAGGTTGTCCTCAGCGTTGAGGATCTTACCCCTCTTTGGCTCACCAACCCATGCATCATCTAGCGACTGTGCTTGTCTTAGGTTGTCCCCAGCACTGAGGATCTTACCCGTCTTTGGCTAGCTAGCCCGTTAGATGTATGTGCAATGAATATTTGTCCAGGCCATACTTGAACCTCTTGTGAGTTATTATTTTGACTCCTAGTAGCATCTAGTGCCTCAGCCAATACTATGATATTTTTGTAATTTTTTTTTTTTGAGACAGGGTCTCACTTTGTAGTTCAGGCTGGCCCTCAGCTCACTATGTAGCCCAGGCAAGCCTCGAACTCAGCAATCCTCCTGCCTCTGCCTCCTGAGTGCTGGGATTACAGGCATGAGCCACCACGCCTGGCACTGTGGTACGTGGTATTGATGGCTGGTTGGCATGAGTCTCCATGCCCAGCATTGTATGTGGTTACCAGGATCGAACTCAGGACCTTGTGCTTGCGAGGCAGGCACTGGAACCACTGAGCTAAATCTTCGGCCCGATATTTTTGTAATTTTGATGATATCTCCATTTGGCCCTCCTTATAAGTAGCAGGACTGTTAAAATGGTGCCAGCAAAGATTATCAGGTAAAGGAAGATTAATATTAGACCTAGTAACCAGTGGACAATTTGTTCCAACCTTGATTAACTCCTTTCCACAATGTTTGCCAACCATTATCTACAGCAAGGAGGTCTAAAGAAGTGGAGTTAATGGCTAAGATTGTTTGGGTGAGTTTGGCCAAATGGGCAGTAAATGAGGGGTCCCAAGTTTTCCACATAAACTGTCCCAAGGCTTTAGAGGTGTTTTGGATGTGTTCATTGACCACAGCTGTCATTACCTGATTATGAAGGGTTATGGGAGCTGTGGCTACTGGCAAGGGAGACAATAATTGCAGTGATGGCTGAAATCCCAAGGTCCCAGTGAGACCACTGGGACCTTTGGGCCGGGGTGCTGATCTGTTGTGATCTGTTGGCTGAATCAGCAATGATGTTAATAAGGATGGGCAGCAGGGGGAGTGGTGGAGTCATCTAAGGAGATGGCAGGGGGAACTTGATCAGAGCTGGGTAATGGTCGGGCAGGAGTATATGATTGGCCATTTGTCAAGGGTATCCAGAGGGGCTGGGGCTCTTTCTGTGGAAAAATACAAGCATATCCTCACCCTAACATAAGGAGAGGTGCTGGGTCTCTCCATTGATGGCTTAGGGGCTCCTTCCATTGTACTAAAGGCAGAGTAAGGGGGGGAATGGGCTCCAATGGTGATGGGCTGCCATTTGGCCATTTTAATCAAAAGTGAGGAAGTTGAGAGTAAAACAGGACAAAACAAGTTAGTGTGGGGTAGTGGACCATGTTTTTTGAGGAGTGTTTCTAAAGTACGATTGGTACATTCTACAGTCACTTATCCCTGAGGGTTATAGGGGATGCCTGTTGAATATTGTATTTTGAAGTCAGCTAGGAAATGAGCTAGCGTTTTGAAAGTGTAGGTTGGGCCATTTTCCGTTTTAATCTTGTGAGGGATTCCCATTTGGCAAAAAGCAACAAAAAAGGTGGGAGATAACTTGTTTGGGTTTTTTCTCCACTGAGTGTGGAGGCACAGACAAAACCCGCATAGGTATCAGAGGTGACATGAATATATTTAAGGTTTTTAAAGGATAGGTCATGAGTGATGTCCATCTGCCAGAGGGAATTGGACTTTAACCCTCTAGGGTTTAAACCCCGTGCTGTGAGGGGCCCCACAGGTAGGAGTGGGCTGCATGAGAAGCAAGCTCGGACCAGCTGTTTACACTGTGATGGGGACAAAGAGGGGAACATTTGCGAGATGCTGGGGATGGAAGAGATGGTGGCTGTGGATGGCTCATGGGGGTTCTGAGATGGGATCTGGTTGGGCTTGGAGGGCAGAGACCGAGGGGCCCTTGATGGAGACTAAGCCACCAATGATTTAATTACCTGGTGCCAGTGGTCCAGGTAGCTGAGAATGGGCTCTTAAATGTTGTACATAGAGGGGCTCTGTGAGTTGTTATAAAAGTTTTTGAGCCAGAAGAAGCAAACCATCCAAGGGGCTCTCTGGCACAGTTTTGATGTAGGCAAATGGAAGTCCTGGGAGGAGATTAGCCATGTATTTGCTGTTGATAAAAAGGTTAGCAGGTTCATTAAAATCTTGTAGGACAAGGATGACAGCTGCTAATTCTTTGAGTTGTACTGAGCCTTGTTTAGACTATTTTATTTATTTATTTTTGAGACAGGGTCTCACTTTGTAGTTCAGGCTGGCTCTGAGCTCACTATGTAGCCCACACAAGCCTTGAACTCAGCAATCCTCCTGTCCCTGCCTCCCAAGTGCTGGGATTACAGGTGTGAGCCACCACACCCGGCACTGTGGTATGTGGTATTGATTGTTGGTGGGTGTGAGTCACCACACCCAGCATTCTACGTGGTTACTGGGGATCAAACCCAGGACCTTGCGCTTGCAAGGCAGGCGCTGGAACCACTGAGCTAAATCTTTGGCCCTAGACTCCTTTATTTTTATAATAGGGGGCTAGGTGGCCAGGGATTTATTTTCCTTGGGTAATAACCAAAGTAGCACATCATAGTGGACTGCCATCTGTGAAGACTGTGAGTGCATGACGGATGGGATGTTTGGTAATGGGGTTGGTGAAAACCCAATCCAATGGTTGAAACAGTTTGATGATCAGATGATTTGGCAAGTGACATGAAATTTGTCCAGTGTAGCCTTGAAGGGCCCAGGCAAAAGAGTCCTCCCGCATTAGAAGAGCCTTGAAATCTTTGACAGTAGTTGGGAGGCATGATGTCAATATCTTTAACAAAAACCTGTAGGGATTGACTCCTAGCCTTTAAAATGAAAGTCACAAGGAGGTGTGTTAATGGGTTGATAGACATTGTAGAAGATCTGAGGGCCCAGTGGAGCCACTCAATAGGGCCTTGAGACTACCATAAGCAAGACAGGGATGTGCGAGGGGAAGGATTAGAAGGAGGGCCATCAGAGGCTTAGTGGGGTCATATCTGTAAAGGAGTGCAGCCTGTAGAGCTTTATTTATATGTTTTAAAGCTTCTCTTGCAGCTGGAGTGAGAGTGTGATGAGGGGGTTGGTATCACCACACAGCAGTTGAAAAAAGAGGCTCCAAATGAGAGGTAGGAGTGGGTAGCCAGGGACAAGCCATTTAATTTGACCTAGAATCTGTTGGAGCTGACACAAGGGGAGTTGCTGGGGTATTGAGATCTTGGGGACCTGGCGGTCCCCAAGAGGTGGTGGTTAAGTCTATTTGAACTCCCAGAAATTGTAGAATGGCTGTATTCAGACTTTGTTTATTTGGAATCCTTGTCTTTGGAGTCCCTATCATAGGACAGAAAGGGTTTGGTGGAAGGTAGCCTCCTGGGAACAGCACATGAGGATGTCATCCATATAATGGTAAAAGGTGCATGTAGCCAGTAGGGTCAGCTCATCTAAAGTGGCTTTGACTGCAATTTGGCAGATTGCGGGACTGTTTTTCATTCTCTGGGGAAAGACCCCTGATTGCTGAGGGGGGTATAGTGAAGGCAAAGTGTTGTCAATCTGCCTCATGCAATGGGATAGAGAAGAAGCAGGCTTTGATGTCTAAGGAGGCAATATATTGTCCCTATGGGATGGCTGACAGGGGTAAGAGTCCCAGTTGGGGTACTCCCAAGGGTTTCGTGGTCGTGTTGATTTCCCTGAGATCATGGAGGAACCAAAAGCCACCCATCCTTTTTTGAATTATGAAGACAGAAGTATTCCATGGGCTTGCGGTGGGCTTGATGTGGTAGGCCTTTAATTCTTGGTTAACAAGATCCTGGAGCACCCTAAGTTTAAATAAAGGCAAGGGCCACTGCTCAACCCTGCAGGAGTGTTTGAGGTCCAATGCAGCTGAATAGGGATTGATGGAAGGGACTAGTAGTGGCTTTTAGTACTGGGGGTGCTGTTCTAGGTCGTCAGTAAGACAGTGAGGACTGCACCCACTGCCTCAAGTAAGTCATGACCAAGCAACTTATTAGATATATCTTCTAAAATCAAGGGCCCAAATTTTCCCCAGTGACCATCAGGATGACTCCAGCTAATGAGAGAAGAGGTGGTCTAAGAGGGGCTTTTGCCACCAACCCCTTTGACTGCTGGCAGATCCCCTGGGGGATCTCTTCTTTACGAAGGATGGTTTTATCTGCTCTGGTGTCTAGGAGAAGTTTAAATTTTTTGTTTGTACAAAATAGGGTAAACCATGGCTTAAAGGTGTTTATAGGTGTGGTACAATATACCTGAGGGCACGTTGGTTTAAGGGCTTGTGTAGCGGGGGTGTTCCCTTTGAGTGGGGCTGGGAATTGCTCCACTATTATTTTAAAGGGGCAGGGGCAGGGGCAGGGGCAGGGTCAGAAGCAGAGGGGGGAGTGGAAAGAGGGGGTGGGGGAGCCATCTTTATGATATCTGGCATGTCAGTCACATTTCCAGTGGTATCCTTTTGCACACTGTGGGCAAGGAGTGGGGGCCATAGGGAGGCTGTAGAAGAAGGGCTGGGGCGTGTCTTAGCAGGTAAGGGGGGTGGCTTGGCAGGCGAGGGGGCTGGGGGTGGAATGCAGGCCAAGCATAGTGGGCAGAAAGCATAAACATGACCTGGCTGACAGCAGTGCCAACGTGTAAGAGGTTGGCATCTGGGGGGTGTTAGTACTGCAGCAGGAGCTCTGATGTCTTTGGTAGTGAGAATCCAGTCATCCAACGATGCCTGGCACAAAGAGATGATAGCTTACTCGCAAATTTTTTGAGATCCTTCAAAAACAAGGTCTTTGATCTTATCAAGGTCATGAGGGTCTGGGTGGGTAACTTTGGGGGTAACCACCTCTATGATGCATTGACAAAAGTCAGGAAAGTTTTCATTAGTCTTTTGGACAAGTTTAGACAGGGACTAAACTGCGGTGTGATGGCGTTTTTTTTTTTTTTTGAGACAGGGTTTCACTTTGTAGTTCAGGCTGATCCTGAGCTCTATGTAGCCCAGGATAGCCTTGAACTCACAGCAATTCTCCTGCCTCTGCCTCCCAAATGCTGGGATTACAGGCATGTGCCACCACACTCAGCATTGTGGTATGTGGTACCAGGATCAAACTCAGGACCTTGTGGTCCCGAGTGTTTTGAGGCAGATGCTGGAACCACTGAGCTAAATCCCTGGCCCATGAGGGCATTTTTTTTTTTCGCCAGGCTTGGAGGGCACAATCGTGAACCTGGTCAAAATAGGGTTGGTTAAAGGCAGCCTGAACAGTGACTTGCATATGTGGGCCGACACCTTTGAGTTGGTCCGCTGTTATCAGAATAGGGGGCTGTGCAGCCATGTTAACACGGGCCACCGCTCACACTCATCAATGAACATGGCCTTAAAAGACCAGGAAATTTCCAGGCTGTAAATAAGCACATGCAAGGTCTAGCCAGTCTTTAGGGCAGTTGACCCCTTGTGCAAAATTATCAAGCAACTGTAGGGCCAGGGGGCTTTGATGGCCGTGATAGGTGACTGTCGCCCCAAGGTCTTTCCACACCTTGGGTTAGAGGGTGCCCAATATACTTGACCTCCCGGTTGAGTGTAAAAGGTAAGGCCTCGCATGGTGAAGGGGAGGGAAGGAAAGGGTTATTAATGGGGCAGCCTAGGGCCAGTGTTGCGTGGGAGTTGCAAGCAGCATAAAGGTAGTGTGTGGGGAAGCTCATCCTCAGAGTGAGCTACTGGGATGGGACAGGAAGAGGGAAGCAGAGGGTATAGTCGAGGAAGCTTGCTGGCGGCACATAGGGGTGGAGCATCGGGAGGAAAAGCCGGAAGAGATGCTGAGGGGCGGGGGCGGGGGCGGGGGCGGGGTGGCTGAGGTGGGACGGCGCCATTTTGAGATGCTTCGGGCCAAACAGGACATCACCCATGGTATGAGAGGGTCCTAACGCAAACAGACAAGAGAGTACTGAAGAGGAGACTGAAGAGGGCAAGGAGAGAAAAGGCAACGATAGCACGGAGGTATGTGAGGGAGCCGTGGAGGGGGGAACTGAAACAAGTGAGCGACGAGAGAAATAAGTAGAGGAAAAGAAAAACAGCAGCAGGGGAGGGCTGTAGGAGGGCTCCGCCAAACATGGGAGCCGGGGGGCCAGTCACTGGCAGGGGGGCCTGCGACCCGGGGTCCTGAAGTGTCCAAAAAGGACAGGTGGGCCAGACAGACGGGGGTCCAGCAGCACCAAAAGGAGTGGTCTGCAATGGACGGAGTAGCCAGGGGGCCAGTTACCAGCCGGGGTGGGGGTGGTCTGAGACCGGGGGTCCGCAACGAGGGAGTACTAACCCGAGGGGGGCAGGGTTCCCCGCAGCAGTGTGCCTCACGTTTTGGCGCCAGTTGTTGTTTTTGTTGTGGTCCTTGTTTTGTCCCGTGGGGCTGCGCTGGCAGGGATGCAAGAATCAAAACACCAATTCTTGTAAGAAGGAGGAAGCTTCTTCTTTCTTGCACCTAGGGTTTTGGCTTTTATAGAGGATGGGAGGGGGGAAAAAGGAAGCAAGTCACAAGGGGAAAGGTGGGCTCATGGTGATATGGCCTGAAGTGACTGGGTTAGCTGTGTGACGGGGCTGTTCATGATTGGAAGCTAGCTATCCCTGTGTGTGTTGCTATAAGGCCATTGGCACTGGACAACAGGCTTCTTTTAGGACTTTGGACAAATAAATCATTTTGTTCTATAAGAAACGAGCTACAGAGAATTACCTATTTATTAAACGGTTTCCTAGAACTCACCCCAAATCTAACAGGCAATTTAATAAAGGTAGGAAGGACCCTCAGGGGAAAGAGCAGTGAGTGCCATCAAGAGGTTTGCACTCCGGACAAGTTTGGAAATAATTTTTGGTGGGGCAGTGTTCTTCAGACAGTTTTTGTTGCTCACCTTAAATTTATTTATTTATTTATTTTGACAGGGTCTCGCTTTGTAGTTCAGGCTGGCCCTCAGTTTACTATGTAGCCCAGGCAAGACTCAAACTCAGCAATCCTCCTGTCTCTGCCTCCCAAGTGCTGGGATTACAGGTGTGAGCCACCACGCCCGGCTCACCTTAAAATTTTTTTTTTTTTTGAGACAGGGTCTCGCTTTGTAGTTCAGGCTGGCCCTGAGCTCACTATGGAGCCCAGGCAAGCCGCCATGAACTCAGCAATCCTCTTGTCTCTGCCTCCCGAGTGCTGGGATCACAGGCGTGAGCCACCACTCTGGGCATTGTGGTATGCGGTGTTGATTGTTGGTGGGCGTGACTCTCCACGCCCAGCATTATATGTGGTTACCGGGGATCGAACTCAGGACCTTGAGCTTGTGCAGCAGGCGCCGGAACCACTGAGCTAACCCTCCGGCCCCAACCTTAAATTTTTTAAAAATTAAAAATATATCCCCAACATATGTATATATATTTATTATCTACTTATACATAAATATTTTACTCCCAGTTGTAGTTAATTTTTCTTGGTTTATAGTTTTAGTTTGTACCTTGGATCTTTCTTTTCAGAATACATTAGTATGTTTTATGAGAGCAAGGACTATGTCTGTTTCATTCACTTTTTTTTTTTTTTTTTTTGAGACAGGCTCTTGCTTTGTAGTTCAGGCTGGCTCTGAGCTTACTATGTAGCCCAGGCAAGCCTCGAACTCAGCAATTCTCCTGCCTCTGCCTCCCGAGTGCTGGGATTACAGGCGTAAGCCACCACTCCCGGCTGTTTCATTCACTTTTGGCTAGGGTTTTTTTTTTTCCTGTGATACCGGGGTTCAAACTTTGGGCCTTGTGCATCCAAGATTGGCACGGTACCTCTTGAGCTAAATCCCCAGCCCTGTTTCATTCACTTTTGTACTCACAGTGTCCTGGCAGATCAATGGGGTCGATCAAAATGTTCAATCAGAGACAGGAGAGTTGGGTAAAATACCAAATTTATTATTGGACAATGACCAGTCTCTGGAAACAGGTCTGTAAACAGGTCTTGGTTTTATGGACAGCAAGGCAGCTATACTGTTCAGAAAGAGCAGGATTGCAGAGCTAGGGCACTTTGGTATGTTTCCCAGGTTCAGACACATTCCACTGATTCAGTAAGTTCTACTGATTAGCTGGCTGGGGGTCAATTACAGTTGGCAGAAAGTAGAAGTTACACAGTCTATGTTTAAGCAGAAGATTAAACTGGCTTGCAGCCTATGAGGCCATTTGGATTGTGGTTTGTACAAGAATGTGGCTAAGCAGGCACACTGGGTTTCAAGTTGAGACATCTAAACAAACCTTGAGGCTGATTCCAATTTTTCCTGAGAACAAGCTGACATCAACCAAAATGGGGAAGCTTTTATAGAATTTATAAATAGTACACTATTGCCCAGTTTAAGCTAGCACAGAGTTTGCGATATGTTATCATGGAGTTTATGAGCAAACAGTAACTTTCACACTTTGAGTTACATTTAGTAGTTCTTTTCCACCTCAACGCAAGTACAGTGTTTAGTAAATACTCAGTAAAATACTGGTTTGAATTTAATTTGAGACTCTTCCTTAAAAGGAAGTTATAGTTTGTCCTGTGTAAAAGTGCTGGCTAATGTTATTACTACTTGTCCAAACTGCTTCCTGTTTCCATAGAAACATCACCAAGAGTTGTAGGCGTCTCTACCTGTCAGTGTCAGGTCCCTGAAGAGAACTTAAAATCTCATTTTCTGAACCCCAGCTTGTCTTCTCCTACAGTGGTAGAGATTCTACTGCAAGAAAAGGGACCATCAAGGAAAGAATAACAGGAGCCATTACTAAGAGGAGTTTTACTCTGGACAAGGAATGGGAAGGGAGTGGAAGAGTTTCATTCAGCAAACAATATTGCCCTTCAGGTAGCACGATTCAGGGGATGCTTCCCTGTGGAGGAAGTCAAGAGAACAAACCCATTTCACTCTCCAGGGAGTCTTTTTTTATGGAGTTCCAGTGATTGTTAATATCAATTATGCCATCACTACTTAATAGTGCCTTTGGAAATAGGGATTGTTAGCTTTGGAAAAATCTAGTCAGTTTCTTTATCTACTACTAATGGAAAAGGTCAATGCAAAAATGAAGATTGAAAGACATGGAACTTTTTCATAGTTATATAACTGCTTTTAGGTTTGAGAGGTAGATTCTGTGTATGTTTTAGCTAAACTGTAAAATTATGGGATATTGTACCTGAAGGGATTTCAAGATTGTGATCCTCAATCGGCACCATTGGGGCAGGTATTGTGAAACAGCTCAAACTAATTTGCTCAGAAACAACCATTAGGTTCCTTTGGATAAGTATCAGTAGTTTCCTACGATCAGAAATGGTGAAGGAAATAGATTTTCTCCTTACAACTGTCTTCTGGAGTTTGATAGAAGCAAGTTTCAGACCAAATTCTCCCACACATACTGACATTTATGTAGCAGCAGTAACCCCTTCAATGATTAGTTCTGCTTCTTACAGTCCTCTAATCAAAGTTGGTGTAAAAGAATCATGAGAGGAAAATGGGACAGTTTTCTGGGAGTTAGAGTTAACTAGCATTATTTTAAAAATATTTTATTTCATTTTAAAACAGTTTTATTTTTCTATCTTTTTATTTGCAGCTGCTATAATTTTTACTGACAAAAATAAAATTTTATATATTTTAGTATACACTATGATATGATTTTTTTTTTCCATACTGGAAACAAAACTCAGGACCTTGTGCTTGCAAGGAAGGTGCACTGCTGCTGAGCTAAATCCCTGGCCCCTTCACCGTGGTGTTTTGAAATGCCTGTGAAGTGACTAAATCAAGGACTGGGAATTTAGCTCAAGTGGCGCTGTGTCTACCTTGAAGTAACTAAATCAAGGGGGTTAGCATATGCATCATTTCATATCCTTGCCATTTTTTATGAGAACACTTAAATTTTCTCTCTTAACAATGAGGACAATAATCACATTGTTATTAATTTTAACCACTATATTGTATTGATAGGAGACAGTACCAGAGATAAAATATGAAATATTATATCTGCCAACCTGTTAGCTGTCTGACATGTGTTCTCTAAAAACTGAAGAATGAATTCTAGATACAACAGAGGTCAAGAGTAAGAAGACATTTATTGATAGGATAACTCTGAGAGATAGGAGAGGACCCAAATGGATAGATAGGGAGTGCTTCTATGTTTTATGGACTAATAGCCACATGGGTATAATACGGGCCATAGTCATGATCAACCAATAATGTTACAAGTATAGTCCCTTAGGTAATAGTTGCCCAATTGGGAAACGAGTCACAAAATAAGTGAGGAAGGAAAGAACAAAGACTTCTCTTAGGAAATGGTTAATCCAGAAGTCTCCAGTAACCCACCAGGGTGACTGATGTCTGTCTAGACTTCATTAGGCCCAGTGTTTGAGAAGTATACAGGTCTGGTCACCTTGTCTTTATCTTGAGGCCTAGTCTCCAATAGACATGTCTGTAGCTGTAGTTTTGTGATTTATCTAACCATATTTGACTGCCTATAATATTTCTACCTTACTCAGGTGTCTGAATGCTAGAGTATATTGAACTTTTTACTCCCATTGAATTCAAATTGTGTATCTTTTGAACAAGGTCTCCCCAATCAGCCTCTTCTCTTATGTACCTTGGCAACTTCTATTTTACTGTTTACTTCTATTAACTTACCTTATAAGAGTTCACATATAGATGAGATCATATGTTTACCTTTCTGTACATGGCTTCTTTCACTTAGCACAATATTCTCCAGGTTCACTTAGGTTGTCATAGAAGACATTTCCCTCTGTTTTTTTTTTTTTTTTTTTGAGACAGGGTCTTGCTTTGTAGTTCAGACTGGCTCTGAGCTCACTATGTAGCCCAGGCAAGCCTCAAACTCAGCAGTCCTCCTGTCTCTGCCTCCCAAGTGCTGGGATTACAGGAGTGAGCCACCACACCCAGCACTGTGGTATGTGGTATTGATTGCTGGTGGGCGTGAGTCTCCACGCCCAGCATTGTATGTGGTTACTGGGGATCGAACTCAGGACCTTGCGCTTGCAAGGCAGGCGCTGGAACCACTGAGCTAACCCTCCGGCCCACATTTCCCTCTGTTTTTAAGGTTGAAGAATATTTCTCTGTGTGTAAACAAATCACTTTTTCTGTATTCACTCATCTGTTGATAGACTCAGGTTAATTTTACATCATAGCTAATGTGAATAATACTACAATGAGTACTGGAAAACAGGTATCTTCACCATGCTGGGTTTACTGGATCATATAGTAGTTCCACTTTTAACTTGTAAAGGAATTTCTGTACTGTTTTCCATAGCAAGTATATTAATTTACCTTCCTGCCAATGACACATAAGATTTCCTTTTTCTCCACATCTTAGACTTTATCTTTTGTCTTTTTGGTAACAGCCATCTGAAAGGTATGAGTTGATATCTTGTGGTTTTAACTTTTATTTCTCCGATTATTAGTGATATTGAATGCTTTTTTATAGATCCATTGACCATCTGTATTTGAATTAGATTGTTTCTTAATACTGATTTACTTAACTTCTTTATATATTTTGAACATTAATGCTTCACCAGATATGTAGCTTACAATATTTCTCCCTATTCTGCAAGTTTTCTCTTCATGCTGTTGTTTCCATTTGCACATAAATGAAGGAAATTTGTTATTCTTTATGGCAAAATATTCAACTCTACTTTCTAATTCTTTTATTGACTGTTGTGTGGTTAGGTTATTTTTATTTTTAAAAACCATTCTTAGTGGTCTCAGGAGGTTGAAGTCCTGAATATAAAACTTGTAGTTCTCTGTGTAAGTTTCTGTGCTCATTTCAATGCCTCCAGTAGCTCTGTCAAACTCCCTGTCCCAAGTGCCTCCACTGGGGCTCAGTCCTCTGGTGGGAGAAACTTCCTGCACTCAAGCTCTAGCTACATCACTTAGATTTTGAAAAGCCACTAAACTGTCATCTAGGACATAGAAATTTCAAATGTTCTTTTTTTGAAGAGGTGGTTAGGTTGTGTTTGGCTCTATGATGGTTTCGTGCATCATGTTAGGTGAAACCAAGATTTTGCTATAAGAAATGTGATTAAAAGGAGAATACATTAGACTGCCCAACACTGATTTTCCATTATGCCACTTGGGCCTTGCTGGAGTTCTGTTTCTTGGAAGGCCCCAAGGTTCATCTCTGCAAGATGGAGAAGTCAAAAAGGAAAGAGCAGCCCTTGGTCTCTGTAGCTGATAGTAGATGTTCTGAGACACATTTAGATATGCTGGTGTGCTCTAGCGTGTCCTTAGTCACTTCTGTTTTATCTCTAGCTCTTTTCCATCACTGCCTGCCCTGCTGACCAGCAGTGAGCTCAAGCTTCTTATCTCTGCAGAGGAAGCAGGGTTATTTCACTAGCACTCTAAAACGGTATCATTTCTTGGTGCTTGGATATACCAGTTTCTCCAGATTTCCCTGCAACTTCTGACTTTTTCTTCACATCACACATGGCTTTGTTTGGACTCTCACTCTCTGCAGTCTAGACCTTATCATCTATTATAATAGTGTAAACAATAAATATTCATGTGGATATTATCTATGTTTTCTGCAAGCATTCAGAGAGCAAGCCATTGATTACAACCACACTGATTTAAGGCTCCATTAGGCAATATAGGAACCTACGCCAAATGATTAAATATATGCTTTTTGTGTGCTGATATCCATTATTTGATTCATGTAATTATTAGAAGGTGTTTCTTGTCAAATAAAGCCTTTAAAGACAGAGTTCATTTCATTTGAGTTGAACAATTTTCATGAAGTCTACTGCTTTGCTGGCAAAACTAATATGCAATGTCTCTAAGTTACTATGCTCAAGTTGAAGAGCAATGTGTACTCTATTTTTACATTTCTCTGGAATCTTGTATGTTTAATCTATGATTTAATATCTATTAATTTAATATTTAATTCATTATTTAATATTAAATTAATGAATTTAATATTTAATATTAATTTTCAATCCTCCAAAATATTTGACACGGTCACTGACTACTATGACTTGTGTTTCTTTCTCTATTTTATTCAAAGAAAACCATTTTTCAAATGTGTTCATATTCTATAAGAGGAAATATTTTTCTTTATTGAGTTTATTGGTATATTTTTGGTATAGAATGTGATGATAAGCACACTCATCATTGAGAATTTGTACCTATACATGATATTTCTTTTTTTAAAATATTGGTTCTATTGGTACATTTTATATACACATTATGATTAAAATTGACATTGAGAATTTGTAGCAGTATATGACATGACTTAATTCTCATTTTTCCCATTACACAATATATCTTGATTCTTATTTTTTCCCAATCCCCTGTCCTCCTTTCAACCCGTCTGTTGCCCATAGAAAGCTTTGTTTCCACTTCTTCCTCTTTACCATCAAAGTTTTTCTTTCCCTTTGTTGCTTCCCTTGCTCCCTCTCCTTAATTCCCCTTCTCATTTAAACATTTTCTTAACAGTGATATATGTACACCCATGTTTATAGCAGCATAATTTGTAATAGCTAGATCTTGGAAACATCCCGAAATCCCATTAACTGGTGTGAGTAGATAAATAAGATGTGATTTTTCTATAAAAAGGAGTATTACTTAGCCATAAAGAAAGATAAACTTATAGGGGGGTGGGGAGTTGTGGGGTGGGTTGGGGTATGGGTAAAAATGAGAATTATGTCATAGTGGTATAAATGCCCAAGTATTGAATGTGATTGTGAGCTGTCTATAAAATGTACCAATAAAGAATTTAATTTTTAAAAAAGGAAAGATAAACTTGATATATTTATAGCTAAATGGGTGCTCCTTGAGGCCATACTCATAGGTTAAAATAAATTAGACACACATGTGTAAATACCATATTGTTTCTCTACTGTGAGAAACTGAAGATGTAAATGAGGACCAGAATGTATGATAGATATTGTGAAGTATGAAAAGGAATTTTTTTTTTTTTTTGAGACGGGGTCTCGCTTTGTAGTTCAGGCTGGCCCTGAGTTCACTGTGTAGCTCAGCCAAGCCTCGAACTCAGCAATCCTCCTGTCTCTGCCTCCTGAGTGCTGGGATTACAGGCGTGAGCCACCACGCCTGGTGAAAAGGAAATTTTTGAAGTTGGCCTCTTCAAAATAGTCTAATGACATCAGACCTCTGAAGCGCAGGGAAAGAGAGGAGAAAAAAGCTGAAACACAAGGTTCTGGTAAAATTTACATGAAGTATTACAACTAGACAGTGTAAGAATGGCTTTTTTTTTTTCTATCTCAGAAAGTCTGAGTTTTGTGGTGGAGACAAGTTCTTGGCCCTCCTACTACACCTTCTCTTAGTGGGATAGTTGGGGAAGTCTTGGCAAGGACATGTCAGTTAAAAAAGTCACACTTATCAGGCTTAAACATCCAGGCTGTCAGTTCATTTTGGGCTCATTCTAGTTGTTTTTATCTTTTCCAGGTCACTTTTCATTTTTAGGAAAACAAGCAGATCATTCTCCCTGTCACTGTCCATCTCAGTGAGCAGTACCTGGCTGTTGGGCTTGCATGAGGTACTGACTGTGGGTGGCATGCTCTTGGGTCTTTAGTTCCCTAGTTGCCAGTTGCATCTCAAGGATGCTTTCCTTGCATGCAGACCCTTGTTGCTTTAGTTTTTCTTCAGACTCCCCTAAGCTGGTTACATTGTTTGAGTAAGCATCTGTGATTTCCCACCAAAGCTGGAACATGTAGTTCATATTGTTTCCATGTTAGAATCAGCAGCTTATCCTATGACTTTAGACTCATTCAGTTCAACTTTTGGAAGAATTCTTAATTGGTCATTTTGGATCTTCTCCAGACCAAAACTGAGTGGCTGTCAATCTCTGGCAGGGGCAGCGTCACCATGTGCTCCTACTCCAGGAAGCCTGGCAATGCTTTTCTTTTCATCTATCTATCTATCTATCTATCTATCTATCTATCTATCTATCTATCTATCTATCTATCTATCTGTCTGTCTGTCTGTCTGTCTGTCTGTCTGTCTGTCTGTCTGTCTGTCTGTCTGTCTGTCTATCTGTCTGTCTATCTATCTCTCTATCATCTATCTATCTATATCATCTATCTATCATCTGTCTATCTGTATCCCTATCATCTATCTATCATCTATATCTATCATCTATATGTGTCATCTATCTATCATTTGTCTGTTTGTCTACCTATCTATCTACCTATCTCTATCTCTATTTTTATTTTCTGGGGATTGAACCCAAATACTTCTCACAGGGACACATCCTGGATTTTTAAATTTTTATTTTATTTATTTCAAAATTTTGAGACAGTGGCTTGCTAAATCACTGAGCTGTCTAGACTGGGCTGAGTTCTGATCCCCCTGATTTAGCTTCCCAGAGTGCTGGGATTGCAGGAGTGTTACACCATGTGCAAGCTGTGCTTTTTGATTTGTGATTCTCCCTACCACCTTGTATCTGCTTCTTTTTGCCTGCAGTTCTTAGTGGTTCATATATGGGTCTCCCACAATTGATATGCATCCAGAATTATGGATTGAAAATTATTTACCTCTTAAGTTACTTTTAACTTTGCACATATGACATACCGGTTGTTAAGAATTTGAAATGTAAATAAAGACAAAGTAAAGTTAGCCTGAAAGTTACACTCTAAATTAACCACCAGTGTCACAGGAGCCAAATGGACTGGTGGGTTATGTAGACTCACTTGCTCCCTATTATTTAGCATTGCCTTACTGTCTGCAGGGATGATGGGCCCTAATGTTCAGACCTTTGCTGAATCTTCAGAGAGCAATCTTATCACTGTGGAGAGGCTGTGGACTGCTAATCTTTTGGAATTCAGATTTCATAAACCACACCTGCCTCCTGCCTGTTTTCTACCCCTGAAGCCTTGTATTCTTGAGCTTTGGAGGATATGCAGCAGGAGGGAGCAGCCCAAACTTCTGTCCCTGATGCCTTAGGTTTAGGCCACTTCCTGTTTGTTAAAAAGCTAACACTCATACATCTGCAGCCTTGCTTCCAAAATTGTACTGCTGTTGTTTCCTTGCCACTTACTGGGGATCAAACTTGGGCCCTTGTGCATCCAAGGTTGGCACGGTACCACTTGAGCTAAATCCCCAGCTGCCCTTGCCACTTCTATTTATTCTGTGGATTGACCTTTAAAATTATTCCCTACTTGTTTTAAGCGAATTATGAAAGGGAGTAGAGCAAAATGTCCATGTTTAATCTTTGCTGATTACTGGAAGTATCTCATCCAATTTTTGCACACACTTTATATACTGTTTAACCAAGTGTCTTAGACCTGTTAGGGAAAAGTAGCTAGATGTTCCTTATGTGTGCATTCAGGACCAGAAAGTGTGAGCACTAAACCCTGATACCTAGGTGAACCTTACTTTTATGCTGTTTCTGTATTTATTCAATCATAAAATTAGTCTTTCTTGCTCTTTTTCCTCATTTATTTTATAAATGACATAATTTAAAAATCTACTTCTTTTCTTCAGACAATGCCATTAAATCCATGTCAAAATAATTACCTTTCCAGGAACAAACAGAATCTATCTTTCTTGGAATTTAAAAATAATTTTTAAAAATACAGTGGGAATGTGATGAGGGGAAGGAATAAATATGATACAGAAAGAAAATAAAAGAGCATGTATAAAGGGGGTGAGGAGGTGTGGGTGGGTAGGGATGTGGGTAAAAATGAGAATTAACTTGTGTCATATACTGGTACAAATTCCCCAATGTTATACATGATTTTGAGATGTATATAAATTGTACCAATAAAGAATTCAATTTATAAAAAAAATACAGCAGGACTTTCTTAAACATAAAAGTGTCTCACCACATATCGTGAAAAGCTAAACCTTAATGATGGAAAATTTAAAATATGAAATTTATCATAGCTGCAAATATAAAGTTTTAAAAATTGCCATCATTTCATATTTTATTATCCCACCTACAATATTTTATATACTTTTATGCCTTATATAAGTGGATTTAATAAGACCAAACAAACAGAATCAATGAATGTTAAATACTAATAATATATATATATATTTTTTTTTTTGAGACAGGGTCTTGCTTTGTAGTTCAGGCTGGCTCTGAACTCACTGTGTAGCTTAGGCAAGCCTCGAACTGAGCAATCCTCCTGTCTCTGCCTCCCAAGTGCTGGGATGACAGGCGTGAGCCACCACGCCCTGCACTGTGGTATGTGGTATTGATTGTTGGTGGGCGTGAGTCACCACACCCAGCATTGTATGTGGTTACTGGGGATAGAACTCAGGACCTTGCGCTTGCGAGGCAGGCACCAGAACCACTGAGCTAACCCTCTGGCCCATACTAATAATATTTAATTACATATTTTTATTTCACACTTTTTAAAGTGCAAGTGACAGAAACCCATCTCAAGCTAACTAAAATCTAGAAAGAAGTTTGTCTGAATAGTTATACATCAGAGCAGTTTATCCAGCTCTAGATATAGGTGGATCTAGGTGGATATCGGGCCATATAATTATATTAACAAGATCTGAGTGTGCCATCTATTTATCTGTATGTACATATTCCTATAGATTAAACATTATTTGGCTGGCAGTTTCCCAGTCCCAGTAGATGACCAGATGAGGGGACGCCAGGCTCCTGATAGTGTGGCAGCCCTCAAGCTCAGACACCCTAGAACTCAGGAATAGGTGGAAATGACTTTTTCCTTTTACTTCTCCCTGTCAATAAAATCTAGATCTCTTTCTCATTGTGTCCCATGGATACTTTGAACTTAGTTTGTGTCCTTATAGTCAGGAAGGGACTCCATATAGTGCTCAATTTTCTTATGTTCACAACACATTTATCCATGGAACCATCACAATGGAGCTCAGAACTGTCTCTTGCTAAGACTGAAAATGAAGAAGTTTTCACTTTCTGCCAGAATGCTGGAAGAATACAAAAGACTTTGCCCAATACCCCTCTAGCAGCTCCTTAAGTTTTGCTCATTAAACATAGAGATCTACTGACTGGAAGGAACTCCCCCAGAAAGTGGCATACAGCTTGTAAAAGGTAATTTTATTAAAGCCAGACATAATCTTGATGTTCATATCAGCATACAGGAGCAGTTTTTCTACCAACAAGTCTCTGTGGACAGCGCACTTGTGGTGACAGCTTGCACAGCAGATGCTACTGGGAAACATGTTTCAGGCCTTTTTCTTTATGGCTGCTGTGAGCCACTGTGTGATTAATACTTTTCCTCTATGACTCTACTTCATAGCAGGGCAGGACTTTGCCAATCTTGATCGTACTAAATACTGTATACTGCTAGGGTAAGTTGCACCTTCATGATTCCTGCTTCACGTGATGCCTCTGGAGGTGGCAGGAATTCTGTTGAGTGTGCTCAGCATGACGGCTCCTCTTGTGGTTAGTATGTGCTGCAACCACCCTTACTTTAGCCAGGTTACCCTTGTGGATGAGGTCCAGGAGTCTAGCTGTATTATAGGTTTGTCCTCAGCATAGACGGCAGAGAGGTCTTGTAGCTTGTTGGACTTACTGCTTGGCTTGGTATCAAGGTGGCCCAATTTAGGAAATGTTAGTGAGAGCTTCTTCCAGTTACCTCCAATGAAAATTAAAAGTTCATTTGACGAATTGACTTTTACAATGGAATAAAAACACAAAGCTGGACAACAAAAACAGCAACTGAATTACCAACAAGCTAAATCTATTCTTTCTTTTTGTTTTTTTGAGACAGGGTTTCACTATGTAGTTCAGACTGTCCTTGGACTCACTGTTTAGTCCAGGCTGGCCTCGATTTTGTGGCACTCTTCCTGCCCCAGCCTTCTCAGTGCTGGGATTAGAGGGAAGCCCGATCATACCTGGGTAACAAGCTAAATTTAAAAAGAGAAACCAAATTACAAGAATTAGGAAAAAAATAGGAAAAGTAAAAATAAAGGAATAAAAGGGAAAGAGCAGAGTAAAGAAGCACAAAAAGGAAAACAATAGAGAAAAATAATAAAACAAGTAATAACCAAAATAACAAAATGCCAACATGGAAACAACCTAAATTTAGTCAAAGTTTCCCAGATAATGAATAACAGCTTTCTGAGCTAGAATGATCAATAATCTTGACCCAGGAAGGACTTACATAGGTTCTTAGAATTTAGAAATGAGGGCTTTGTTATGGTTTGGATCTTCCACATGCCCCCAAGCTCATGTGTTGAAGGCTGGGTCACTAGCAGATGGCACTGTTGGGAGGTGGTACAATCTTAAGGAGACAGGCTTGGAGGGAGGGAATTAGGTCACTGGTACTGTCGCCTTGAAGTTAGGGTAATTCAGTTCATGATCAGCAGGTCCAGAGTAGGAGCACCATGTTGAAAGGATAGAAAGAGAGAGTGAGGTGGGTGGGAGGGAGGGAAAGAAGGGAAGAGACAGATACTATTTTCCGGGTCATGTCCTAATGACTCACCTGCTCCAACCAGACCCAAGCTTCAAACATTGAGACTGTTGAGGGACATTTTGGATCTAAACTATAATATCCTGCTCCTGGCCCCCAAAGTCTCCTGTCCATTTCATTATATAGAATGTATTCTGAGGGTGATGGAAGCTTTGGATTTGGAATCCTCCTACACTGTACTCTTTATGTCTCTCTCTTTAGCTAATTTTGATCCATCTTTCCTCTGGAATAAATCATGATTAGGAGTATGATAGCTTTCAGTGAGTTATGTGAGAGTTTCAAGTAAATCATCAAAACTGAGATGTTTTGGGAAATTTTTGAACTTGCAGCTAGTGTCAGACATGAGGGAAGTCTTGATTAGATGCTCTCTAAGTTGGTAGTTCAACCAGAATGACTTGGCAGAAGTGGTACCAGGAGTTTTGTGAGACTTTGTACTCTAAAGTACTTAAAGCTCATAATTGACTCTGTTCTGGCCATTATAAAAATACCACAAAGTGAGTAGTTTGTAGGAAAATTTATTTTTCATTCAGTGTCTAGTGAGGGTCTTCTATCTATTTCATAGATGTCACTTTTTTTTTTTTTTTTTTTTTTTTTTTTTTTTTTTTTTTTTTTTTTTTTTTTTTTTTTTTTTTTTTTTTTTTTTTTTTTTTTTTTTTTTTTTTGCTTTTTGAGACAGGGTCTCGCTTTGTAGTTCAGGCTGGCCTAGATGTCACTTTTTAACCTCTGCTTTTTCATGATAGGCAAGGAGGCTCTCTACGGTCTCTTTTTCATGAACACTACTCCTAATCCCAAGGGTCTTTCCTCATAGCACTGTCATAATAAGAACTAGGTTTCAAAATGAGAATTTGGGAGGAGCATATTCAGATCATAGCACCTCATATTTGGGCCAGTGTCTTGTACTTGGTGTCAGAAGTAGGATTTTTCTAGGACAACCCTGGCTCACAGAAACGTAGTTTGGGAAGATGAAGGGTGAGATGCCAGAGTTAGCGAATCTTTAATAGTTGAGCAGCCATTAGGTTATCTATGGTGTGGATCAGCCAGCATGACTGATCAGAAGGGAAGATAAAAATAAGGTAGCCTTATCCATCTTACCCATGTCTTATCCATCATGGTCGCAGAGTAGCCTTGTTCCATGATATTTTGTGAAGCTGTTGCTGCTCAGTGGGAGAAACTAAATGTGAAAACCTAGCTTTTAGATCAAGTTGTGGCAACCAGCCATCTAGATGATAGAATCAGGTCACTTCTTCCTCATAGGAATGAACTTGGGAGTATGGGAATGCAGTATAAGTTTGTGAGAGAATTTACAGTCAAGTTTGGAAGAAAGATACATAGATTAACAGGTATTTATAGACCACTGTTGGTGGGAATTGGGAGCAGGTGTTGTAGGAGGTGACCGGGGGACAACTCTGGGTTGAGCTCCTCTATCCACCTTCTTGTAGCAGTGAGGCTTGGAATCATTGATGCCATCTTGATCTGGAAGAGTGTCCTAAAGGTCTATTCAGCTTTTCTTCACTTCCCATTAATAAAGATCTCCCTTCCCAACCACTCTTTTTCATGGTCAGCTGGCAGTTAACTTTCTCATGGACACCCTTATGGTTTAGATATTGGATGTACAGGTTTTGCAAGCTTGATTCCTAGGGTGTTGATGTTGAGATGGTGTAAAACCTGTAAGAGATGAGGGCTGGGGGAAAGACCTCAGGTCACTGGGAACACCAGGCTCAGGAAGGAGCACTGTTCTGGTGTGAACTGTTCAGAGAAAGAGTTATTATAAAAGCTCACCTCTGAACTTCCCTTTCTCTCTCTCTCTCTCTCTCTTTGTCTCTGTGTCTCTGTCTGTCTGTGTCTCTCTCCCCTTGTCTCCTTTTCTCTCTTCTCTTGCCTCCTTTATACTAGATAATGTGCTACACCCAAGAGCGTCCTCACCAGAGATGAACAAATGCCTGTGGCATACCTTTGGACCTTGAAGCTGAGTTAACTAAGCCTCTGTTCTGTATGAGGAGTCTGCTGGAGTGGTTTCACTGTACTAATGAAAAATCTGAGGGATGGGCTGAGGATTTAGCTTAGTGGTTCTGGTGCCTGCCTCACAAGCTCTAGGTTGGCAGTTTGATCCTCGGTACGAAAAAACTCCCCAACCTGAATCATACAGTCATATAAACATGTTAGTATTTAAGTAGCTGTGAAATAGAGAAAAGAAAGACCATAAGGTGTGACAAGGGTGGTGGGATGACTGTGAAATAAGATGAAAGCAATTCATGAAGCAAATAATATTGCCATAATTTTAGAGTATAGGATGGTCTAGAAAAAGGCCATATGTCTCGGGTGGGTGGAATTACTTGTGTGAAGAGGGAGTAAGCAAAGTTTGAGGCAGAATTTTCAATAACCTAGGCTATTTGAGGTGGGGGTCAGTGAAGATGTCGGAAAGGAGTTCCAGGAGATCACAGGAAAAAGCAAGATATCACAATTATATTTATAAAAGTAACAGCTTTCATATATTTTGACCATAATTTACAGTAAGGAATATATTTCAAGTGAAGTTTAATTCACACACACACACACACACACACACACACACACACACACACACACACACGGCACTGCCCAGAATTTAAATTAATAAAACAAAACTTGCCATTCATGGTGGTGCATGCCTGTAATCCCAGTCCTGGGGAGGCTGAGACAGGAGGATTGCCATGAGTTAAAGGGAAACCTTGTTTACATAGTACATTCAAGGTCAGCCAGAACTGCATAGTGAGACACTGTCTTGAACAACAACAACAACAACAACAACAACAAAAAGCATAAACAAAACTTCAAATCAAAACTTATCCTTATTTGTATGCTATATTCTACTTTTCATTTTTCCATATATTTAAACTTTATTTCATGCTAATTTTCACTCACTAAATTGAGTTTTCCATACACCGAGTATTCTAAAATTTGAAACATACTGTTTTAAGAGGATGAATTGGAGCGGTATGGAGAAATAAAAATAAAACAGCTCTTATAAGGTGCATTAGTTCTTTTTCAAAGAAATTCACTACTTCACTGCTTTGACAGATACTAAGCATCTTCTACATGCTAGACATGAAGGTGCAGAGAGTACCTTGGGGACAGAGCTCATGGTCAGCAGTGGAGGCAGGCAGACCAGGCACTGTTGAAATCCTTTGACAAAGATTTGAGAAAATACCACAAGATAATTTAACCACTGGGAGAAAGTACGGAAGGTTTTCAGAGAAAACAGCATTTGAGATATTCTTGGAGTTTGCCAAGGGGAGAGGCCAATGAAGGGTTTAAGTGAGGAGTGTAGTGTGACAATGTCAGAGGGCTTTGAAAAAAAGAGTGATCTGGGCAGTGTTGTCAAACTAAGTAAAAAAAATAGGGAACACGCATCTAAATTTGAGTTTCAGATGAGCAGTGAATAATTTAGTGAATGTCTTGTGAATCTCTGCGGGGTAAGTTAGTCTGTGTCACTGGAACACAGGGTGTAGGGAAGGGGTTGGGTGAGTCTGAATGTGTGCAGGCATCAAGTTGCGAGATCTTAAGAGAATGAGAGTGTTTTCTGTAGACTTGCTCATTTCAAAGGCTAATTTGGGGATAATTATAAAATACTTGAGAAGAAATTAGAAAAACACACACAAAAATATTTGACTCAGAATCTTAATGGGTGGATGGAATGGTTATCATTAGTGATCATGTAATTCTCATCTTCTGTCCTGCTGATTTCAATTGTTTCTGAGTCACTGTGGTCTGGGTGTTTAGTTGAGAGAAAGAATCAACATTTTTCCCCCTTATACATTGATTTTTTTTTTTTTTTTGAGACAGGGTCTCGCTTTGTAGTTTGGGCTGGCCCTGAGCTCACTATGTAGCCCAGGCAAGCCTTGAACTCAGCAATCCTCCTGTCTCTGCCTCCCAAGTGCTGGGATAACAGGCGTGAGCCACCATGCCCGGCCCTATACATTGATTTTTGAGCACTGTCTCCAATATGAAGCTGGAGTTGACTGTGAATTGGACCCAACTTGGAGATAGTCTTTGCATATGTAATTAAGTTAAGGATTTAAGATGAGCTCATCTTGCATTTATGGTGAGCCATAGAGACAATTACAGTGTCCTTAAAAGTGTCAGGAGAAGAAAAAGAACAGGACTTGCAGAGAAGATCACATGAAGAAAAGACAGAGATTGTCGTGGTACAGTCAGACTACAAATTCCAGGAGCCATTGGCAGCTGGAAGAGGCCAGAATAGGTTCTCCCTCCACACTGAAGGGAGTGTGACCCTAGATTTTACACCTATGAACTCTAGAATTTTGAAAGAATGACTTCCTGTTAGTTTTAGCCACTGAATTTGTGGTAGTAGTTGGGAAAATAAGCACTTTTTTTCACTTGGATAAAGCTTGGAGACAACCCCAGTGCCCTACCAGTTCGGTGGTTTGAATGGTTGATGTATGTTCTGAAGCAGCTTCACCAACTCTCCACCCCACTTCCTCCTTTTATGGTAGAGGCAAAGATCTGATGTTTTCTTGTTCTTGTTGCACTCAGGGGCGTGTGTTTCTGGGCCGAAGCCTGCAGGAGTGCCTATACCCAGCAGACTTGATGCCATTGTACGTAAGTGAGCTTCCCTCCTGCTGGGAACGTTCAGAAGGCTGGAAGTGGTGGACGATCTGTGGGGTATCAGAACAAGATGGATGTGAGGCAGAACTATTTCAAGCAGGAGAAGAACTAGTGTGCTTGTGCCCTGGTGTGTATTCCTGCATGTGGGCATGTGGGCATGCGTGAGTGTGGATGAGACACAAGACCTTGGCTTCATTTCCAAAGCTATGCTAAGCTCAGCATCTGACTCCACCAGGCAATGGGAATGCTCAAGGAGGATGTGTATTAATTTGCTTTTATCAATTTATCACGTCAGGGAAGAGGATCTTATTTTCAGGGCAGAATCAAAGTGAGAGTTTACAAAAGCCTTTCCTGTGTTCTGGGGATATATGCCTGGTGATTAACCAGCCTAAATTGAAAAAGTCCAGCATGTTTCACTGAGTTCCAGAGCTGTGCAGGAAAAATGCTTGGCTTAAAATACTCTGACACAATTCTTCGTGGCTTTGCCTCTCTTGAGTGGTGGTGGTGGTGGGTTGTCATCAAATAATGGCTGATTTTCTCTTGAAAGAGCAAAGTTAAGAGATACGTGTTATTCTGAGAATGACCCCACTTCCCATCCCTAAGAATCTCCTCCTGGCAGGAGAAAGGGAATTGTAGTGTACAGATGTACAAGGAAGGCGCTTTTTAAGGAGGACATAGTTACAGGTGCACTTTGCATGGTAGTGTACTTCCAGGAGTCATTTACAGAAAAAAGCAGGAGTGTGTTTTGGAGAAACTTGAAGTATGGGAAAAGAGAATGGGATAATATGAATTTGGTCCAGGGAAATTGCTCAGTGTGGAAGGAGAGGGGCAGGATTGCCAGCACTTTATTTCCTCCCTAGGGTTCCTAGGAACTTGTTCCAGAATTCTGAGCAGTGGAGAGTGATGCTCTTCTGTCCCTGCAGTTTCCTTATGTAGTGGCTCAGCTGCACGCAGAAGTTAACCCGAAGTCTCTTGCCAGTTCATGGGGAGCAGAGTGCCTGGCCAAGGACCAGAGCAGCAGCAAGCACTGAGCAGAGCAGAAAGATGCACTGGGCTGAAGTTAGACGGTGAGCAATGGGAGGAGACATCCCGTGGGAGCTCCCAGACCTTTGGGGAAGAACTTGGGAGAGGGAAGAAGGCAGCATGGGGTGAGATTCTGTTATTGTGGGTGGAGAGTGGAGTCAGTGAAATGGTGTTTTACTTTTTTTTTGAGTTTTTAATGTTCATTGAGTATTAAAAAAAAGCATGAATATTTTCAACATCAGCTGTTTTTTGTTATTTTCTAAAAATATAACAGAAATAAATGATATGAACTACAAGGAAAATACTAATAATACTAATAATGCCAATAATACTCCACAAGAAATAATCTTTTTTTGAGACAAGGTCTCACTTTGTAGTTCAGGCTGGCCCTGAGCTCACTATGTAGCCCAGGCAAGCCTCAAACTCAGCAATCCTCCTGCCTTTGCCTCCCAAGTGCTGGAATTACAGGCGTGAGCCACCACACCTGGCACTGTGGTATGTGGTATTGATTGCTGGTGGGTGTGAGTCACCACGCCCAGCATTGTATGTGGTTACTGGGGATTGAACTGAGGACCTTGTGCTTGCGAGGCAGGTGCCAGAACCACTGAGCTAAATCTCCGGCCCCACAAGAAATAATCTTTACTTCAATTATTACACCTAAGACAGTCTTCACACATGACAACAGCACACTTATTCACATGTATCGCTTACACCAAGAGCACATGTGATTTGCTTTCCTGGCCTTTTTATAGGACATACTTGACATCTCACTGGTCTGGCTGTAAAGTTCTTATTATGTTATAGAATGTGTGGTTAACAAGAGCATAGAATATAAATAACATAGAGTGTTGAATTATTATTTATTTATTTATTTTTTTGAGGCAGGGTCTTGCTTTGTAATTCAGCCTGGCCCTGAGCTCACTATGTAGCTCAGGCAAGCCTTGAACTCAGCAATCCTTCCGCCTCTGCCTCCCAAGTGCTGGGATTACAGGTGTAAGTCACCATGCCCAGCATTGTGAGGTGTGGTACTGATTGCTGGTGGACATGAGTCACCATGCCCAATATCATATCATTGTATGTGGTTACTGGGATCAAACCAGGAACCTTGTGCTTGCTAGGCAGGTGGCGGAACCACTGAGCTAAATCTCCAACCATAGAGTATTGAATTGTTAATATATATTGTGCATTTACAATAAACATCAGCATTTTCACATCAGTTGTGTAATTGCTTACAAACTTAAAAGATCACATCAGAAATGAATTTCTGTGTGAACTACAATGAAAACACCCATAGAACTCTACATCACAGATAATCTTTGCTCCAGTTATTATACTCCAGGCAGTCTTCACACATGACAACTACATGTTTTAGCCACACGTGGCAGCACCTGTGCTTAGTTTTCCTTTCTTGAGTGGCCAGCCATTCTTATCACCTATCTTGGCCTCTTGTTTGTCAGGTGTTTCTATTATACTGTTTTTTGTTTTCAAATCTGTTTTCTTGTGGTGACCTTGATTGTGTTCCAGGCTGGAATGACCTGAGAAACTCAGTTTACATTAGGATTATAAACCTGTCACGTTTATTGATAGCTTGTCATTGCTGGAGCTCATCAAAAAACTGTATGCTTGCCTTGAGAAGTCAATGATAAAACTTATGAGATGTGTTACAATGTAAAGAAATTGATCAATAAACAGTTTACATGGAAAATGAGTTCAAATCACAGTATAAATCTCAAGTGTTAGAACCCACTAAGAGCATCAAGTTCTTGCTACCGTTCTCATCACAAACTTGGAGTCATAGGCCCAAAACCTGCATCTGTAGTGTCAAGGTGGCTTTGGTCCTGCTCTTCCTTCTCAGCTTCCTGGAACAGCACAACAATAAGGATTTTCACTGCTTCTAGGGCAGAGTTAGACTAAGTTTGGGCTCCTTCCTAGTTCTTTGAATGCAGATAATGTGCCAAGATGATGAGCTTCCTGGAAACCTCAGTCTCGATGGCCTTTCTCTCCACTTTTGATTTCTCTCATCTATTAATTAGGTGGTTTGCAGCATCTCAGCATCTCCAGAGCAGAGTGTTCTGGAGTCCTGGAGATCAAGGACTATTTCCAGGTTCATTTTAATTGTGCAGAATCCTCCCACCCTTTCTATCCAACCCTGCAGATGCTGAGCTCCTCTGTGCACTGCATTGTTCAAGGCAGAGTGGGGATATATGCAGGCTTCAACATGTCACCTGTACTCTTTCAAAAATTGAGAAAAAATAATCCACATTGAAATCAGAGAAGGAAGCAAACATTGAAAGGGCCATGTTGTATGACAGCTAACAGCTTGGGCTCTAAACTCAGAGATGATTGCTTTCACATTTCAGCTCCTAGAAGGACTTTGGTGCAGGTTTTAAAGTTTCCATGAAGCCTCAGCTTTCCTCATATGTAGTATGACATTCATAACAGTACTTATTTCCAACATAGAACCCAGATTCCAGCCCAGGCAGAAGAGAAAATCTTCCCAGGCAGTATGGTTTCACACTCTGCAAGGTGCAAAGGATAAGAAGGAGCCAAGGCTGGGCCCAAGATAAACAGCCCTCTCCATGCAGTATCACCTGCAGGTGCAGACATCCCTGGAGACCACACTTCCTCCATCCCAGATTGAAAGACTTCATTCCAGGACAAAATCCCCCACTCCTCCTGGCACTATCCCTCCCCTCCCCAAAATCCCCTATAAAGTTTCCCTTGCCCAAGTCCTCAGGGTTAACAGCGTTATCACCTTTGACTTGCCTGCACACACACTGGATATAAGAACTTGTTTGTTGCTTCATTTTTGCTGCTCTAATGGTCATGTCTCAGTTTATCCTAACTATAGGGTCACCCTTAGGATATGAAGATCCCAGATTTTTTTGAGGGTCCTCAACCATACAAAATATGGGTTTCTACAAATGAATATGTTAACACTAAATTCTTACAATATCTTGAGAAAGAAATGTAGCTCTGGCTAGAAGGAAGGATCTTCTCACTAGGCTGCCCTTCTGGCCCCAGCAAATGGTCCTGGATGGCTCCACAGATGATTTGGTGCTCCTTGGCCTGGTCTGCCACACCCGTGTGTGCGTGAAGGCCCTGACAGCCCAGAAGATGCCAGGCATTGCTGGGGACCTTGAAAGGCTTGAGGAAAGAATGTAATTGCCTGAGATAAGATATTTTAGCATGGCCCTTTCACCTCCTGCATCATGTGGTCTTCAGGATGAAGTTTACATGAAAATCATGGTTACTAGCTCATACTAAACTTGCAAAAATGGGCAACAGTAAGTAGGCCTAGACTTCTGAGGATGCACAGCTGTTCCTGTAGGGATTTCCTAGAGGAAAGGCATTGAAACATGCAAGGCCCACTGGGTAAAGGACCTCGGAGAAGGCATCAGTGGGCATCTGTGAATGTCTTGAAGGCAACATCAGGAAATCAGGAAGCCAGCAGACATGGAACAATGGGAGGAACCTTAAGTTAAGAAGTGTGGTATCTGGGCCCAATGGCACTCACCTGTGATCCTAGCACTCTGAGGCTAACATAAGAGGATGGAAAGTTGCTTAACTTGAGAAATTTCTTTCTTTCTTTCTTTCTTTCTTTCTTTCTTTCTTTCTTTCTTTCTTTCTTTCTTTCTTTCTTTCTTTCTTTCTTTCTCTCTCTCTCTCTGTCTTTCTTTCTCTCTCTCTTTCTCTTTCCTTCTTTCTTTCTCTTTCTTTTCTTTTCTTTCTTCTTTCTTGAGACATGGTCATGCTTTGTATTCTAGACTGGCCTTGAACTCACTATATAGCTCAGATTGGCTTCGAATTCTGGCAGTGCTCTTGCCTCAGCCTTCCAAGTGCTGTGATCACAGGCATGACCCACTATGTCCATGCAAAGTGGTGGCTTTTGTATAACTATTTTGGTGGAAACTTCCCCTGAATATTATTTGTCTCTTAAAGAAAGAAGGAAGAACAATTTTTCTTACCTGTTCAGGGTCATCATTCTATATTTCTACTGCAGGTAGCTAAGTTAGAAATTATTATAAAGGAGTTACACAAAGCTGGGACCTCAGCATAGAAAAATAATTGAGGCCTATTCACTAAAGATTAACATTAAAAAGAGAAACTACTACATCCTTGTACTTCCCTAGAGATAAATAGCAGTATATATTATGTTCACAATCAAGAATGAGAATTTCTACACATCTTGATTATCATTTTTCCCATTCCTCTCCCTACAACCTCCACCTCCTATATACATAAGCTCTTTCCATTTATTTATTTATTTATTTATTTATTTATTTATTTATTTATTTATTTATCGACAAGGTCTTGCCTTGTAGTTTAGGCTGGCCCTGAGCTCACTGTGTAGCCAGGGCAAGCCTTGAACTCAGCAATCCTCCTGCCTCTGCCTCCTGAGTGCTGACAATACAGGCGTGAGCCACCATGCCCGGCACTGTGGTATGTGGTACTAATTACTGGTGGGCATGAGTCACCATGGGCCCAGTATTGTTGTATGAGGTTACCGGGGATCAAACTCAAGGCCTTGCACTTGCTAGGCAGGTGCTAGAACCACTGGGCTAAATCTCCAGCCCTTTAGTTTCTCCATATCAGAGAAATGATATGATATTTACACATTTGCGTCCTATTTATTTCACTTAAGAGTATGTCGGCAAGGTACATCCATTTGAGTGTAAATGACTCACTTTTTATCATTCTTTATGGTAGATACTCCATTTCATTAAAACAAAACAAAACAAAACAAGACAAATACATCTTCTTTATCCAGTCTCCCACTGATGGGCATTTGGGCTGTTTCCAAGATTTAGCTAACACAAACTGAGCTGCTGTAACATGGGTGCACATAGGTCGCTGTGGGATGAATCTTTTAATTTTTTTTGTGTATATACCTAGCAAGGGAATAGCAGGGTCAAATGGATCTCGAGTCCTAGTTTTTTGAGAAATCTCCACACTGTTCTCCACAGTGATTGTAGCAGTCTACATTCCACAAACAGTGACCTGGCCAGTCCTGGAAGCATTTGTTCATTGATTTCATGATAACAGCCATTCTTCGCAGAGTGAGATAGAATCTCAGTGTTGTTTATAGCTGCAGCTCTGAAATGAACAGAGATGTTGAACATTTCTTCATATGTTTCTTAGCTGCCTTTACTTCTTCAACTGGGAAATGTTCATTTCCAATGCCCATTTTTGAACTGGATCTTTAAATGTGGGGGGGAGTTGATTTTTTTTTTTTGAAACAGGGTCTCACTTTATAGTTCAGGCTGTCTCTGAGCTCACTATGTAGCCTAGGCAAGCTTCAAACTCAGCAATCCTCCTGTCTCTCAGGACAAACTCAGCAATCCCGAGTGCTGGGATTACAGGCGTGAGCCACCACGCCTCGCACTGTGGTATGTGGTATTGATTGCTGGTGGGCGTGAATCTCCATGACCAGCATTGTAGGTGGTTACCGGGGATTGAACTCAGGACCTTGCACTTGTGAGGCAGGCGCCTGAACCACTGAGCTAACCCTCTGGCCCGGGAGTTGATTTTTTAAACAGTTATCAATGACTTTGGTGGGAACAAAGACCTTAATTTATCCCTTCCAGGAAAGTTCCTTGACCTAACCCTTCCTAGAAATCCTTATTCCTTTCTGAGTCTTGGTTCCTTATTTGATCCTTATCAATCAATATTATGTAAGCGAGTATACTTGTGGTAATCTTGTTGGTTGACATTGGTTTGTCTTGCCTCAGTCCACCATGTGATTTTCCACTGGATCAATATTATTCAAGTGACTGTACTTGTAATCTTACTATTTGGCTGTAGTTTTGCCCCACTTTGTTCCAACCTCACTTCCTGACTTTGTCCCAAAAGACACCTTTGAGAAGCAGGGTGGGCAGGCAACACACTTCCCTTTCCCCTTTCTGTCTTAAACAGAAATTACTTTTCTCTCAATAATTCTGTCCAACTCTTTCTTAGCCTTCGTTTTACCTAGACTTCATTTTCCTATTTTAGAGAACACAAACTCAAGTTTTGGATTGTCTAGCAGGTTTGGGAGGTACATTTGTTCCCCTTCTATCAGTGGGAATGCTTGTTAAACTCCAAACCGGAGTAGCTGGGGGGGGGGCAGGGAGAGAGAGGGAGAGAGAGAGGAGACTGAATTTAAGGTCTAGTGTAAAGAATCCAAAAGAGCCCTTTTATTTATTTTAATTAAATTGCTTTTATTAGTCCGTGTTCACAATTCATAATGATTACATTCATCATGAGGAGCTGGTATGCGTACAGAACACATTTTAATTATTTTCACTTCTGTTTCCCCTCTCCCTCCCTCCACCTCTTGGTCTCCTTCCCAGCAAGATCTCAAGTATTGAGAGAGAGAGGCGGGAGGACAGGGGAGCACCCCCCCCCCCCCCCCGTGACCAGCAACGGCACCAGGCGGGAAGGACCCGGGGTGGAGGTCTTGGGCCTCCGGGTCTCTCCAAACCAGGGCTCCTTAGAAGGACATCCCACCCCCCAGCCCCTGCACCCCAGAGGAGGGCGCGAGCAGCTGGGAAGGAGGCCTGGCATGCGCGGCGCACTTTAGGGGACAGCGAGGTGTCTGCCAGACAACCTAAACTGAAAGATTTTAAAGACCTGCAGCCTCAGCTGTGCACCCGGCAATGCAGTCGCAGCAGCAAAGAAACAGCTGTGAGGCCGCGCAGAGGCGGCTCCGTGGTGTTTGAGGCTCCGCTCCACGCCAGCCCCAGGGTCCTTCCCGAGGTCCTTCCCAGCCGAGGTCGGATCAACGCATCCCTGGGAGAGGCCCTGCCTCTTCTCAGATGGCAGGGGCACGGCAACAGAAGAGGTCACCATCACCTGTAGCAAGGGTCCCGGAGGTGACCTTTGCCAAAGAGGCTTCCGCGGACAGCAAAGAGGCGTTAGGGGCCTCGGGCCGCCCACTAGGGCTTGGTGAGCCTGGCCTCCCCAGAGGGCGCCCTTTGCTCAGTGAAGCTTTCGTGAAGAAGAAGAAGAAGAAAAACAAAAAAACAAAAAACGAACCAACCAACCAAAACAAAACAAAACAAAACAACAATCGTTTTTCTTTTGACTCTCTTATTACACAAGAAATACACAGCAATCAGGAAAATCGAAAAACGCACACATATGGAAAACTTTTCACAACTCTTAAGTTCTGGAATTCCTCCGTCAGCATATGTGTCATGTGCTGCTGGGATTACAGGCGTGAGCCACCACGCCCGGCACTGCACTTCTTTTTAAAAATTAAAAGGATTGCCGGGCGTGGTGGTTGACACTTGAGTTCGAGGCTTGCCTGGGCTCCATAGTGAGCTCAGGGTCAGCCTGAACTACAAAACAAGACCATGTCTCAAAAAAAAAGAAGAAAAAAAAAAGAAAAGAAAAAAAAATTTAAAAGTATTGCTGGGATCAGCATTCTTCTTTGAAGTGAAATTACTTTTTCTCCTGGGTTTTTTTTTTTGTACTGGGAATCGAACTCAGGACCTTAGGCTTGCCAGATAGGTGCTGTGCTGCTGAACTACAACCCAGGCTCCTCTGGTATTCTTTTTTGATTAAAATAAACTGATACTTTTTCTGGATTCAGGGTGGACAATGTTTTGTCTCTTGGTATAAGAGGAGATGAGATTTCTTCCTCCATGTCTTCTGACAAAGTAGTTCAGAGATGGGAGAGCTGGCTGACACAAACAGGGAGGTGGCTGAGGCCATATGTGTGTGCATGCGTGTGTGTGCACACGTGTGCGCAAGCACATGTGGGGGGGATGGATTTACTGGCGTGTTGTGGAGACGTGTTAATTTTGTGTTTAGGTTACGGCAAATGGCTTCAACACGGTGTCAGCCAAGCAGAAGCCCAGGCAGCTGCAATCCTAAACTGGAGGCTGCAAGATCTGAAGTTGAGATTTAAATGTCCACAGGCTGGGGTTGAACCAGGATGGTGACCTGCTGCACCTAGAAACTTGGGAAAGGGAAGATGTCTTCCTAGACTGTAAGTGTTAATGCTTGAAGTTTGTTTTTGGGAGCATACTGATACATGTATAATATCTCTATATAGATATATATATATAGATATATGTATACACATGCTGTTATTTTGAAAAATATATTCATCAAAAGCATACATTATGTGTAAATATAATATACATACATCATCAAAATGTTTAGATGCTGTGTACTATTTCATCATCTAAATGAAATGCTAATCCTTAAATTTGGAGTCAACTGTATTTGTATAGCAGTGACTGTTAAAAACCTGTTTACCTGATTCTGAGTTCAGGGGCTAAAAACATTCAGTTCCAGAACACCTCCTCTAGCTTTGGCCTTCCCTGCTCCAAAGACTATCCAGAAGTGACCAGGTATGGGGGTCACTGCACATTGCACTGAGCTTTTTCAGGGGGTCATTTTCACCTCTCTCTCACCATGGAAGCTATCTGACTCATGTTTCATCTTTGTAGCATGGTATCAAATGTGTATGTTCCTGTTTAAATCTAAAATATCCTTCCCATAACCAGAAGTAGGCCTTTTAGAAGATAATGAGTCATGGGGCAATGTATTTATTAGTGGCTTAATTTCCTGCAAGTTCAAAGCTGAATATGCTGTCAGGAGGTGGGCCTGGTCAGAAGAGTGAGCCACTGGGGTGTGACCTTGAAGGGCTTATTCTTGTTCCTGGCTCCTACCTTCATGCTCTGCTTCCTGGCTGCCATGGGTTGAACAGCCTTCCTCCACCATGCCCTTCTTCTGTGCTGCTTCTGCCTTGGAGCTAGCTGACTGTGGACTGAACCTTCTGAAACCATGAGCCATAACTCTCCTCTTTTAAATCATGATGTGTCATGAGTGTCAGATGTTCCGTCCCAGTGACAAGAAGCTGACTAATGTAGAGGTCAAGGAGCTAAATGCCTGGAGAATCTACCTCAGAAGTCCATTTAGTGACCACATCAGCTATTATTACTTGATGAGACCATTTTTCCCTTGTATGGGGACAAATGAGATTCCTTCTCAGGAGACTATTCTGGGCTGTGTCAATTGGTAAGTATTGTAATCCACATGAAATTTCTTTGCCCAGAAGTTTCCCTTATAATGCTTATGACTGGTGATTTCCAGAACACCTGGATAAAAAGAGAAAAAGTCAGCTCATCTTTCCAATGTTTGACCTGCTTGGTGCCAAAGGAGTCTCAGTTCTTTTCTTTTTCCTGGATTTAATTAGAATTTGATAGTTTTCTCTCCAATTTGAAATCCCTTAATCTTGTTTTCATTGCCCCAGTCAAATTGTATCTTAGGAAATATTTTAGAAGCATTTTTCAGTAGAATATGATTTTTGTGTGAAGGTAGAGATATCTTGTTTGGAGAATAACAAATTTATAGATAGTACAGAATCACTAGCCTGGAAATCATACATTTCATGATAAAAACTTGCTGACATCTTCATAATATTGTTTCTGATAAAGTCAGAATAAGGGAGTGTGTTCTACAGGTACTCACAGTTTGTTGTCCTAAAAAAGTCTAACTTGAAGTGTTGGGTATTTAGCTCAGTGATTCCAGCACCTGCCTCCCAAGTACAAGGTTCCCAATGCAAACAGCAGCAACAAAACAAACAAAAAGTCTAACTGTACTATAAGGTGGCTTAGCCTTGGAAGTCTTGGGTTCAAATAGTGCCTCTCATTATAAGGAGGTTTCCACATGTTTATAACCATGGTAGGAGAAACATGTTGAAAATTAAAACTTTTTTGAAATCTGCATTATTTTTAAAAACATACTTTCTTAGATCATGTCTGATTACTCTTTTTTACTAAAATATGTTTATGATACATAATAATTATGTTCATCTTGGTGAGTCAGTAAAAATACATACAGAATCTTAACCTTTTTTTTTTTTTTTTTTGAGACAGGGTCTCGCTTTGTAGTTCAGGCTGGCCCTGAACTCACTATGTGGCCCAGGCAAGCCTTGAACTCAGCAATCCTCCTGCCTCTGCCTCCTGAGTGTGGGGATTACAGGCATGAGCCACCACGCCCGGCACTGTGGTATGTGGTATTGATTGCTGGTGGGCATGAGTCTCCATGCCCAGCATTGTTGTATGTGGTTACTGGGATCGAACTCAGGACCTTGCACTTGTGAGGCAGGTGCAGGAACCACTGAGCTAAATCTCCAGCCCAATCTTAACCTTTTTTACTTGTCATTTCCTTCTGTGCACTCCCCCTCACCACATCTCCTTCCCATCATATTCTCAAACCATAGTGCCTGCAAGTTCTTGCTTAGACTGAACACAAATCTCTTCCTCTTCAATGATCAGCCTTCTCTTTTTCTGTTCTCAGTGGAACTAACTCATGGCTAATGACCATTGTATGTTATATTTTTATTGCTTGAAAGTTTATAGTCACCTTGTGCTCTTCAAATTGAAAGGATCCTTGTTCTTTTAACCTCTCTTTTGAAGTTTGTTTAATTTCTTTCATGTATTGCTCTCCTGTGCACCTTGTCTGTGTGTCCAGATTGCATTTGAGTTTGAATTGAGCTGAGTAGTTTAATAAAGGTTGTCTCTTATTGTCCCAAGGAAGATCATCTGGTGACACCCTGATGAGGACTGATAGGTGATATCACATAGAAAATTACTTTGCAGATACTAACATGCTACTCAAATAAAAGAGATCATAGCTTGTATGACTTATATACATTACGCAGTGGTCTTCATTTAAAAAATAGAGTCTAAATGCATCTTTCATATCAATGGTGAATGTGGTATTAGAAGTTGGACAGTATTTGTCCTTAGCTCTGAACTTCTACTGAAAGGTTCTTTTGATGTTTCAGGTCTTTTTTTGGGGGACTGGGGTTGAACTCAGGACCCTGCACTTGGAAGGCAGGGTGGCACCTGCCCCACTGAGCTAAATCCCTGGGCCTGATGTTTCAGGTTTTACTCTCTCAGTGTTGTGAACAAGTTCTCCAGATTTGAGTAAGAGCAGTTTGAAGGGCAGCTCTATCTCCCTTAATCAAGAGCAAATATCACCTCCCTTTAGTCACTGGTACCAGAATATAGGAGCAGGACTTAGGCTCTCTCAACTCATTCCTCCATGGGGGCAACTTTGCCATAATCTGGGGGTATTATTCTCTTAGACTGAAGGCAATATCTATGTTCCTCCAAAATCTAGATGTTCCACAACTGATACCAAGCTATGATTTATCTCTCAAATTTTATCAAGTATTTCACAGGTTTTCATATAACTGATACTTAGATTAATTCTATAATCTGAATGGAAAGCATTTATTCATTTCCTTAAAAATAATTAGCAAATTTATTGATTTTTCTATGTTCCATATTATATGAATCACTCCAGGATCTTGTAATTAGTAAACTGTGCTTCCTTCTCAGCCAGTTTTGCCGCTCCCTGACCTCCTGTCTCAGCAGTACCAGAAGATGCTGGGATTCTGAAAAGGTAGCCAAGGATTCATAGGACATTCTAGTCACTTAGCTGAGACCTAGAAATATCACACCTGAAGAACAAGGTTACTCCTACCACTGAAAAAGAGTTTTTCTTAAAGACATATTTTAACAAAACCTGTACAGTCTTATGAGGATAAGTTTGTCCAGCTCCAAATCAACTGTTGATAAAATGTGTGATCATTGTCTTAGTTAAACTTCTCATTGCTAAGAAGAAATACTTGGCACACAAAGCGAAAGAAGGAAGGGTTTATTTCAGCTAATTTTGTAGACCTTTTAGTCCTAGTTGGCTGGGTCCAAAGCAGGGTAGCATGGCAGAGAAACATTCCATGGTGTGAAAGGCAAGAGGGCACCAAACAACCAAAGCAGTGAGCAGTAGCAGCATGTCTACCTGCTTTTGTCCATTCCAACCAGGTTGTGAGCCTATTGATTGGTGCCATCCATACCTAGGGTAGGACTTCCATCATTCATACCCTTAATCCAAGTATCACACCTTTTTTTTTTTTTTGCTTTTTAAAATTGAATTCTTTATTGGTACAATTTATATACATCTCAAAATCACATATAACATTGGGAAATTTGTACCAGTATATGCCACAAGTTAATCCTCATTTTTACCCATATCCCTACCCACTCCCCCCTCCCCCCATACATGCTCTTTTATTTTCTTTCTGTATCATATTTATTCCTTCCCCTCATCACATTCCCACACCAAGTTTTCTATAGAAATATTCCACTCTATAAAAGCTGTCCTACTTTCTAGAACTCATTTGCATCTACAGGTGTTCATGCCAAAGAGAAGATCTGGGAATTGTCTATCTGTGATCTATTGATTTCACTTATTAGT
>PVIC010010829.1:0-42345 GCA_004025085.1 Thryonomys swinderianus
CAAACAAACAAACAAAAAAAAGAATTAAGAAGAAGGGGCTGGAGATTTAGTTCAGTGGTTCAGGCCCCTGCCTCGCAAGCACAAGGCCCTGAGTTTGATCCTGGTAACCATATACAATGCTGGGCGTGGCAACTCACACCCACCAGCCATCAATACCACATACCACAGTGCCGGGTGTGGTGGTTCAAGGCAAAAAAAAAAAAGAATTAAGAGAAAATTTATTTTTTTCTCTGCTGCTTTATATTCAGGGCATGGGATGGTTACAGTAAAAGACAAAGATATTCAAATCTCAACAGTAACTGGGTTAACACAAAGCTTGAAAATATCTGCATTTAGAATTTTAATTTCAATACTTTGTGTTCTAAAAGGATAGAATTAGGGAAAATTAAGAAAATTTCTTTAAGGAAAACTGCAGTTAGAAAGTTAACTCAATCTCATTTTTGTAAATCATTAAAGAAAAAAGATGAAAATTATAAAAAGTGCATTATAGTTATGAAGATGTAATGTAAATGTTTTATAATTTCAGAGATGAGAAATAGCATGAACACATTCTAAAAAAATCAATCTGAACCTAGTTCCTCTAGATTAATTTTATAAATGTCCACTAAAAGGAAACTGAACAAAATAACTAAATTTAATAAACAGTGTGTAATATTTCATAATTTTATAGGAATGGTGAATTTACCTTTCCAAAGGGCCACCAAATTTCTTATAACTCTTGATAAACCTAATAGAAAATAAATGTTTGTTTTAAATGCATGCATCATCATCAACTTAAATATATTTGTAACATACACAGAAATAAGAAAACACTTGTTAGTATAAAAACTCAAGGACTGTTACTAACAAAACAATGAATTACCTGTTATAACAAAATGTCACATAAAGCAGAATCAAAACATTTCAACACCCAGTACAATGATACCAATGTTAATAAAACAACAGAAACTAATTTTATTTTAGAAATCACTTTATTATTTTCACAAGACCCCCCCCTCAAAAAGCCTCCAAAGCTACCACAGGAGTGACCCACGATTCTTGTCAATCCAGTCATCCTTCTCATATTCCAAGTGTTAATAAAAATTTAGCAAGGGGTTTCAAATCAGATGTGTGATATTACACTAACAATTGAAGACAAAATTACTACTTCAGAACAAAGCTACTTAAGTGACTGATGGATGAAGAAAAGAAATATCCAGGAAAAGTAAATGAAATGCTTCTTCAACTAAAGTTGGAATGTCCAGCAAATCAGATGGTCACGAAAGTATCCTTAACAAAACCTAATAATGTATTTATCTTTCTGGTAGGAAGAATGGGGAAAACTAACAGTCAGGTCTGTGATTTAATGGTTACAATGGACTGAAAGAAACAAACTCAAAATATAAAGTGAACAACCTTTTTAAAATTCTTTATTTAAAACTATTACACAAAGTAAGTTTCTATGCCATTAAAAAAGTGTATATAATAGAAATACAGTTTGAGCAGAAAGTACAATTTATCATGGATCTCAAATCTTAATTCCTACTTGGTCATATCAGGAATCGCTTTTATCTTCTAGGTGATACACACCCAGGCACCATGCATGCTATGAAAATGTGCCATCACAGACCTAAATTCCCAGCCCCAGAAATGCTTTAACGTAAAAGACTTGCAAAAGCAGTAACTTCAGTATTAAGAAATCAGAAAAATATATAACTAAATTATTCCCATAAAAAATTAATATTGTTAGAAGCCCTAAATGCAGTGCTTTTAATAAACACATCATCAATATATATTGCATTAGATTGGGGGTTTAGCTCAGTGGCACTGTGCCTTCCTGCCAACCACAAGGTCATGAGTTTGACTGCTGGTACCACAAAATGAATGAATGAATGAATGATGAATGAATGAATGATGAATGAGATTTCATGTACAGTTAAAAATTCTCAACGATCAATGTATGTGATCATAAATTCTACCTAAAATGTTATCAATAAACTAAAAATAAACAAATAAATAACAAATAAATGAAGAACAAATCCATGTACTAACAAGATAAAAAGTTCTGAGTAAAACTGAATGGGCAAAGTTTTTGTCTGTCACTGAATGAAATAAAATTCAATTGAATGCATATAAAAAATATCAAATGTATCAAAATATACCTCCATTATTCAGAAGCCATTAAAAATTATGAACCATAAAACAAAAAAAATGGTCTGAATAGTCTCATAATGAATAACCTACAAAGATTACATACTGAACATTTTTTTCAGAGTTCCAGTGGACCCTTGAGTTACAATTCCTTCAGGAGGGCTGGTTGTAACTCAAGTTGATCAACTGAAAGCTCAGGCTTCTCAACATAGCCTTCATACTCAAAGTAGAATTATCCAATTCCTATTCATAAGATGTTATCCTGTATTTGCTTCCTTTAAAACTTCTATCTTAATTTATGAAAATTACTGTATTTCTATATTTTAGTTTGGCCCTCTAAGAAAACAAAACTGAGAAATGATTTTGTAAGATCTTACCGCCTAATTTCTGCATCACTAAATCCTTTAATATTCTCCCGAGGAATAGTGCGTGGTCTTCCACGTTTCTTTGGCCTTTTCCCTTCCGAGCCGGAGTCGCTGTCAGATCCAGAGTATCTCCTGCTTCTACTGCGCCTCCCTTCACTTCCATTGAAACTAATCTGAAATCCAAAAACAAACCTTTACCAGATTGAAGGGTGAAGACGACTTTTTTTTTTTTTGAGACAGGGTCTCCCTTGGTAGTTCAGGCTGGCCCTGAGCTCACTATGCAGCCCAGGCAAGCCTTGAACTCAGCAATCCTCCTGTCTCTGCCTCCTGAGTGCTGGGATTACAGGCGTGAGCCACCACACCCGGCACTGTGGTATGTGGTACTGATGGCTAGTGGGCGTGAGTCTCCACGCCCAGCATTCTATGTGGTTACCGGGATCGAACTCAGGACCTTGCGCTTGCGAGGCAGGCACCAGAACCACTGAGCTAAATCTCCGGCCCCTGAAAACGACTTTTAACAAGTACAAAGAAAAGATTGTGAACAATATGAAAGTATTATCCTAAATATCAAAAATGCTTCATAAGCAAAAGTAATAAAGAAAAGAGAGAATACATATGCTTTTAATGATAAAACATCAGTCACAGTTTAACTACTTAAGTTCTTTTTTTTTTGGTGGTACTAGGCATTAAATCTAGGTTTTCACACTGAGATACAACCCGATCCCTTTTTTTTGAGACACGGTCTCACTAAACTGCCTCAAATTTGTGACCCACTTACCTTAACCTACTAGAGTACTGGGATTATGGGCATGTGCCACCACACCCAGCTTCAAGACACTCTTAGAAAAACACAAAAATACCAGTGGGTGTTTCAAATGAGCAATTAATTGAATGACACTAACATGCAAATTAATGGATTCCTTTTTAAAAATCCACCCACCTGACAACACTGAGCAATACTTAAAATGATACAAAAAAAAATGGACATTTATGTAACTGTCAGAAGGCAGAAAATGAGTCAAGTCTTATAAATTACCCAGCTGATGCAGCCATCATGACCTCCAGGGATTTACCCTAAGACAGATATGTGAAATACTACCAACAGTCATCCACATAACAAAGAAACAAAATGCAGTAATACAATATCCATGAGAATGCTAACAATCTGATCCACTAGAACACACACTGAATAATTCTTTGGAGTTTTTCCAAAGTCTCTGTAAAGATAATGAACTCTAATATGCTGAAAGACTTTTCTCCTACCCTTCCATACAATCTAAAATGCTGTGCTTCCCATATTGTATTAAAAAAATAAAAAATTGAGAGCATGGAGAAATAAACACAAGAACTCAGACTGACAGTGTTACTTTTGTTTACAAACTTAATTCCTTCCTCGATTCTGGTTGCAACCAAATTGCAAGCAAAGTATTGCTTATTACTTTTGCTTATTACAGTAAGGTACATGCTTGCGACTTGATTCGGATGCAGCCAATTGTGGAATGAATTCTGTGACCATAACAATGGAAAGATGATCTGAAGTACCACTGTGTGTGTGTTTGTGGACACATACATACATACAGTTACTTTCAGGTCAAAAGCATAACTGGTTCTTCTGCATGTTTTGTACGAGGTTGGTGAGGGTGCTGCTTACCCTAACAACCTAATCTACAAAACTGTAACCTTTTTAAAAATACACCAGAGCTAAATCATACAGCACCCTAAGCATCAGAAAAATAGGTATTTACAAGGACAGGTAAGACTTAAAAGTGGTTCACTTGTGAAGAGCACAGGTAGTAGAAATCAAGTAACAAGTAGGTAAGAGAAGAGCAGCTACAATTTGCTAAAAGCAAAGGGGAACCTGAAAGCCCAGGATGCCTGGCTGCTAAAGACACGCAGGAAAAACTTGCACCCCTTCCGAAGCACTTCTCCACAGATCTCCACGAGATGCTTGGAAGAAAAGCTAAGAATGGTGGGAGAATGGAGACAGCCCCTCCAGGATACAGGCCTGGATAAAGCTAGGTCAGGCACAAAGCCTTTCCAGGCCGTTTCTAACCTACTGACCTCAGAGCATTGAGAAGACGTAATATGTCAAAGGAAAAGAAAAACCACAGAAGTCTCTCCCTGGGGGTGGCACCAAGGCAAGGGCCAGCGTGAGGTAAGTGTCTCATTTGCATCTGGCTCAAAATCTGGTGAGGCACCAAGAAAGGTCAGTAATTACAACAACCTTGTAATACTCTAAAAGTTAATACAAAAAGAAATCAAGTATCATGGTTTTTTTTCTTTTGCTGAAGGATACAATAAATGATAGCATTATTTTAAAATTTGTTATTTTCATTAAAGCTCTTAAAATAGGCAAAAAAATATTTTAAATTTAAATCATACAAAGGATGTTTTCTGACCATTGCAAAATTAAACTAGAAGTCATTCAAAGATACTTAGGAAACCTTCCAAATATTTGAAAATTTTAAAAAACATTTCTAAGGAAGCCATGGGTCAAAGAAGTCACACAGGAAATTATAATGGGTTTTGAAATGAAACAAATGGAAAATAACCACAGATTTATAATTTGGGAAATTCAGAAAAAGCAGTAAAAGATATTTGTAGCAATAAGTGTTACCACAGAAAAGCAAAGACTTCTTTCTACTCAGTATCAAAATTGTATGTTGAGAAACTTTAAGATTATAAATGAAACAAAAAGCAAAAAAAAAACCCAGAAATATATGAAATTAAAAACAAAAATCAAAGAAACAAAAATGCAGTCCTATGAAGAAAAGTGAACAAAAATGAATAATCTCTATCTAGAAAGATCAAGAAAAACTTGTCTAGGTTAAGAATGAAGGCATTAAAAAGATAGTAGAGGATAAAAAGATATTATAAATTATGTTCACCAATTCAACTTAAGAGAAAATACATTCCTGAAAAGAAATATCATGCTAACCCAAAAAATAGTTATGTATAAAAGAAATTACAATTAAAAATCTTCCAACAAAGAAAACTATAACCCCAAATAATCTGTGACAAATGTTCCCAACATTTACTGAAAAAGTATTTCCAGCACTATATAAACTACTTCCCCCAAAAAAAGAGGAAGGTACTTTCACTCATTTTATAAAGCAAATTTTTTTTTTTTTTTAGAGACAGGGTCTCACTTTGTTCAGGCTGGCCCTGAGCTCACTATGTAGCCTATCCAATCCTGCAACTCAGCAATTCTCCTGCCTCTGCCTCCCGAGTGCTGGGATTACAGACACGAACCACCACACCAGCACATTTTCTTTTTTTGAGACAGGGTCTTGCTTTGTAGTTCAGGCTGGCCCTGAAGTCACTATGCAGCTCAGGCTGGCCTCAAACTCACAGCAGTCCTCCTGCTTCTGCCTCCTGTGTGCTAGGATTACAGGCATGAGCCACCATTCCCGGCACTATGGTGTGTGGCACCCCAGGGATTGAACACAAGATCTTGTGCTTGCGAGGCAAAAACCAGAACCACTGAGCTAAATTCCTGGCCCATGCACTAATTTTTAAATTACAAAGTCACCTGCTTTGCACAGTTTCTCATTCTTGGAAGCATATAAATTTCCTCAAGTTCCTTCTGCCTTTCTTCCTCTTCCAACCGTCTTCTTTGATCTTCTGGAATGATTTCTTCCCAATTCTTTGAATTTCTTTCAGGTTCCAATTCAATGTCATCCTCATCCATATTTGAAAAGTTGGCAACCTGCAAAATTACAGAATTTAAGTAAATATATTATAGAAAAATTTACAGAGGAATATATTTTAAATTATATATTTTTTTTTTAAGAGAAAAAAAGTGGCTTGCCAGAATATGGCAACAACCCCCTCCCCCAAATACCAGCCAGTAACAACGGCACATGCCTGTGGTCCCAGCAGAGGCAGGGCTGCTTGAGGCCAGGAGTGCACAGGTAGCCTGTACATGAGACCTGTTTCTCTAAAGAACACAGAAATATCTCCAGATAACGAATACAACTATCATCACAGACCAAACCAAACATGACTACTAAGCTACTTAAATATATTTAAAGCAAAGTAATCAAATCAAATGATTTCTCAAAACCTTCCCTTCAGCTGGGCGTGGTGGCTCACGCCTGTCATCCCAGCACTTGGGAGGCAGAGACAGGAGGATTGCTGAGTTCGAGGCTTGCCTGGGCTACAGAGTGAGCTCAGGGCCAGCCTGAACTACAAAGCGAGACCCTGTCTCAAAAGCAAAAAAAAAAAAAAAAAACCTTCCCTTCAGGGACAAGTCTTTTTGCCTTGCTTGCCAACAAAATTATTACTGTAACAGAACTAGATGGAATTAACAAAATAATTTTAAAAATCATAATATTAGCGTACAACATGATAATCTTCTGTAGGTACTCTCAGACCAATCCATGAATCACCAAGTGCCATGGAATATTCTTTATTTTTATCATGAAACAGTACATAATTAGGCATGGTGGTCATGGCTGTCATCCTTGCACTCTGGGATGGTTTGGCAGGAAGACTGCAAGTTCAAGTCCAGCCTAGGCAACTTAGAACACACCTCAAAAGAAGAACCACAAAATAATAGAAATGGCTAAGAATATAGTTAGTGTAAAGTCTCTTCATTCAATTTCCAGTACTGGAAACAAGGCAACACAACACACAAAACGAAACAAAGTAGAGCAGAGCATAAAATCTACTGATAAAGACCAACAGCTAAGACTTCAAGTACAGGACATGTTTCTTATGGCCTACCTTCCTTTTCAATTCTAAAGCAATGGATAGAGACAGCAAAGTGATTTGTGAGGATCAAATACAACATTTAAAATACTGAGGTATGCAAAGCACTCACTGAACCTGGCTCCCAATACTAGCAGAGGAACACTACAGATTACTGGATAAAGAAAACTATGCTTATCCTACATATGGAACAAGGCTGAATGTGTTTATTATCTCCTGTTTTTAAATATGGTAACTTTAAAGATGATTGTGTATCAACTCAAAGAAAAATTATGCTTATTTATTCCGAGTATCAGAATTTCTTTCAAATTACCCATTAGTCAATTAATATCAAACAGTGTCACTGTAGGAAAAAGACTTAACTGAGAGCATCCTCAGGGTGACTGCGAGGTTCACACACCTGTGGTTCTCCCGAAGCCTACTGCCACAGTACCCTAACAGCTCCCCGATCCCACTCTGGCCCCACTGCAATCCATCCTCCACTCAACAGAGTGATTCATTAAAATGACCACGATCAGATTTTATTTCTGTATCCCTAGTGTACGGCACACCTTGCAGATGCTCCATAAATACTTGCTGACTGCACAAATGCCATAAACAGAAGTGACACGTAAGTGACTTCAGTTCATAGATAATGGCTAAGATACAGAGGAACTTGTTTCTTTTAACAAATGGCACTTGATTTTCTCCAAAAGGTCAGATAAGAAGACTTAATTTAGGGCTCTCAACTCTCCTCAGGCTTTAACACACCAGGTGTGTTTAGAAATACTAACAGTAACAAAAAAACTTGCAACAATAAAAACCAGCTAAACGTCTTCACTGATGGCAATCTAAGAGAGTAAATCAATGTGTTTATCAAGACACTGAGGAGATACCACTTGCCGAACACTAATTTGGCCACAGCCCCCTCCAATCAGCTACAGGTAACTGCTCATAAATGACCTGTTCTCATTCAAACAGCTAATACTGGTTTGTCTGAAAAGTTTTTACACAGTATTAATATAAAAATTATCTTGCTCATTGTGTTTTAAAGATTAACAAAACACTAATTCAATCCCTTTCAATTTTACAATTATAAAGAAAAATTAAAAAGACAAAGAGAGGGCCGGAGGGTTAGCTCAGTGGTTCCGGCGCCTGCCTCGCAAGCGCAAGGTCCTGAGTTCGATCCCCGGTAACCACATATAATGCTGGGCGTGGAGACACGCCCACAAACAATCAACACCGCATACCACAATGCGGGACGTGGTGGCTCACGCCTGTAAGCCCAGCACTCGGGAGGCAGAGACAAGAGGATTGCTGAGTTCGCGGCGGCCTGCCTGGGCTCCAAAGTGAGCTCAGGGCCAGCCTGAACTACAAAGCGAGACCCTGTCTCAAAAAAAAAAAAAAAGACAAAGAGACCTACCTTGAACTGGGAAAGCAATTCATCTCCTACAGTTAAAGGGCCTGGTTCATTTTCATGAGTTTCTGCTCTCTTCAAAATTTCATCTATATCCATTTCCTGTAATTAAAAGTAAATCTTTATTTTAAATATATCTGAATCCTTCTCTCCTATCCTGTCAAAATATAACATATTTCAATGTGATTTTTTTTTAACCTGAGGCTCTTGTTCTTCTCCTTCAGGTTCCTTGAAAAGTTCCTCAGCACCAAACTTTAAAATAGCTGATAATTCTTCTTTATTGAAAGGAGTAGAACTAAAATCAGAAAAAATAAAAATATTTACTGTTAACATTTACACATCATTTTAGTACATTAACAGTCACCTTTAGAACAGTTATATGAAAAAATTAAATGAGCAGCATTTTAAAATGAAGCATAACGGAGTTAAAAGGGTTTCCTCCATAACTACAAATCCACTGTAGTGAAACTAGGTAACTCTGCGAGAATAATATTTTAATAGCACAACAACTACCTTGATGGGGCAGAACCTGTGTGCAGTACTGTCTTCCCAGTTGTGTCCATTCTTTGAATCACAAGGTGATCTAAAACCATTTTCTTTTTGGCTCTTTCAAGAATATCTTCTTCAACGGATCCTTTTGTAACTAGACGATATATATTCACCTGTAAAAATAGGCATGAGGAAGTCAACTACAGTGGAAACCATTTGTCTTGCTAACCCAACTGCCCAAACATGAGTACAGACCAGTTATTCCACAAGTTTTCACTTCAAAAGTATGTAAAATGAAAATTAATCAGGTGTGGTGATACACACTTGTAATCCCAGAGCTCTGGAAAACTGAGGCAGGAGGATCACAAGTTCAAGACAAGCCTAAGCAGTTTAATGAGATGTGGTCTCAAAATTCTGATGATGTAGCTCAGTGTGAAGATCCTGGGTTCAATTTCCATTACAACAACCAACAAAACATATACAGTTGAAGTTGTACAATTTAAGAGACTAATTTAAGAATATATTCCTTTTTATATACTTCTTAAATTTTGCTTTTTTTTAAAACGATAGTTTTTTAATTGCCTTAGCTGAGGAAAAAGAAAAAAAACAAATTTCTACAAATATTGCATCCATTCTACTGCTGTGTCTTTACTGCATGCAACACAAAATTCTACGGGCTGCTCCCCAAATTAATAAACCCCTAGCTATAACTGAAGCTTCCAAAACTTGGAAAGAATTCTGATGCATGGTAAATTTTCCCTATTTCTCTAGGTCAGAGGTTCCATAGAAAATAATACCACCATTCAGGGTTATTTTGCTACAAAACTGCTAGAAAATAAACAGATTTTTGTTTAAAGGGGACTGGCTTTTATATACATGGAAACCTATAAGCACATGGATAATATACACGGTAACAAAAAGATAGTACTGGGTCAATTAAACTCTTTCAAAAGTTAATATATGTAAACAAAGACATTCAAATTTTTATACCAAATGAAAAACACTGAATTGTACTGTTATGAACTTACTGTATAACCAAACCAAACAAAATGCATAAATCCTATTTAGGTACCATTATCTTAATTCTGTGAGACACTCCAGGGCATTTTGGTAAACTGAGCTCCTCAGAACCCTAATAGCAAGGGCCAGGTATTTAGTTCGGGGACACATTGCCTGCCTGGCAAGTGCAAGTTACCAAGTTAGATCCCTGATACCAAAAAAAAAAAAAAAGATAATGTTTGAAGTAAATACTATTTTTTCTAAAAAAAGAACCCTAATAATAGCAAGATGACTACGTGCCAACAATCGTCAGTGATCTTGGCCGATTAAACATTAATCATAAAAATCTTTTTCAAAGAGACCCTAAACAAAATAACTAATTAAAATTACCTGTTTCTTTTGTCCAATTCGATGGGCTCTTGCCTGTGCCTGAAGATCATTTTGTGGATTCCAATCAGAATCAAAAATAACAACAGTGTCAGCAGAGGCTAAATTAATGCCTAAACCTCCAGCTCTTGTAGAAAGCAAAAAGCAGAAATCCTGTAAGGAATTATAAATATGGAAGATTTTAAATTTTCCTAAGCTATGATTGAATAGTCCAATTAAAATTTTTACAACAGATTTTCTGAACTTATAAAAGCATTTAAGAAAGAAATCTGATAATTAAAATACATAAACCTTTAGCAGAACCAATCAATAAGACTCCAAAACATAAATATACACAGTAATAACAAATACCAAACTGAATATAGAATTTACTTCTGGTGGAAAAACACAAAGGAAGTAAGAGATAAGGCAAAAAGAATTTAAATGAAAGTAGGTTAATTTATTTTGAAGCCAGGAAGGGTAAAATTCTTCATATTTAACACAGTATGATTTAAAACCTTATTTGTGGGTTGGGCAGGTAGCCAGGTGTAAAGTGCTTGTCTAGCACATGCAAGACCCTGGTTGGGATCCCTGACATCACACTCACACTCAGAAAAGAAATAAAACCTTTGTTTGCGAATAGAAACCATAGTAAGACTCATTAAAAACAAGCCACAAACACGATGCCTAAGCAAAGTAACAAAATAATGACTCAAAATAAATTTAGTTTTTAATCCATTCATACCTCTGATCCCTCAGCATTAAAATGATCTAGAGCTTGTTTCCTCAGCTCCCCTTTTATTGATCCATCTAATCTCTAGAATAAAACACAAAAATACTGCATGTATCAGAATCAAATCTTTTTTTTGAAAAAAGCTATTAGCATCATTTCTGAAATTAAGTAGAAAGGGCAGTATGCACTCTGCCCAGATATCCTGAGATGTTGTAGTGGTGACATCATTTTGTCTTCATTAAGCAGCATTCTGCTTGCGCTAAGACTTCCCCAAGAGTCAGCTGCTCATAGACAACTGAAAGAAATTTCATGACACAATATATTCTCATATTTTATAACCTACTTCACCTTCTAAGCATAGTAACACATTACACTGATTTACAAATCTAATAGTAAGTTAAGAACTGTTTTTATAACACTGATGAAGTCCAGTGTGATTACTGGACCAATAAGCATTAATATCAACTGACAACAGGGTCCAGCGAAAGTCCTCTAGCTAATTCCAAAGAATTCCCTGCAGCAAATTCCATACATGCTAAGCAAGAAAGGTATCACAGGGGCTCTCTTCAATAGCTTGCACTAGTATCTTCTGCATTACATGCTTTAGGTAAGAGATTTGACTTTCTCCAGGTCAATTTCTATAGGATATGCTATTGAAGCCTCCTTTACAGACTACAGAAGACAGACAGGGAGAAATCAGAAAGAAATTAAGTTGAGGACTTCACATACACTGAGTGCTCATTAAGCACTGGCAAGTATTGGTCTAGGAATCTGGCTCGGCAGTAGAGCACTGTCTATCATCTGTGAAACTTACGTTTGATCTCTAGCACAAGGAAAAAAATTGCTATTGTTTTCAGTTAAATTATGATTTACAATTATTTTATAATGAGAAATTGGTGATCAAGTGGAAGTAACTTGCCTACTATGATACACAGGTTTAGTTGATAGGTTAATATTTAGGAAGCTGTATGTCAAACTTTATTATGTAACTTTTTCTAGCAATTGATAACATTCAGCAACCATTTTTGATACAAATTCTCAACAGACAACTTATAAAAAGGATTTTTTTTTTTGAGACAGGGTTGCGCTTTGTAGTTCAAGCTGGCCCTGAGCTCACCATGTAGCCCAGGCAAGCCTCGAACTCAGCAATCCTCCTGCCTCTGCCTCCTGAGGGCTGGGATTACAGGCATGAGCCACTACGCCCTGCATTGTGGTATGTGGTACTGATTGCTGGTGGGCATGAGTCACCATGTCCAGTTATTACTGTATGTGATTACTGGGAATTGAACCAAGGACCTTGCGCTTGCTAGGCAGGCACTAGAACCACTGAGCTAAACCTCTGGCCCCCAAAAAGGAATTTTTTAAACCTGAAAAAAATGCATACAGAAATTATTGCAAATATGAAAATTAGTGGTGAACCATTACAATCATTCCTGTTTTGCCATTCAGCATTGGGGTAAATACTGTAGCAAAAATAGTAAGAAAAGATAGATCTTTAAAGAAAAGCTGTGAGGACTGGAAAGTAAATTATCATAGAAAACAATTATCTATTAAGTGGAAAACCTGAAGAAATTTTGCCTGAATTATTAAAATCAATCATAAAGTTAATCATTCAAAGAAATAAGGCAATAAAATGTCAAAGTTTCAACAAAATTACCAGTTGTAAGATTAACAACCACAACTCAGTGGCATTTCTGTAAATCAGCAACAAAAAGCTAGAAAATTAAAATGTGAAATACACTATTTATATCAGTAAATCCAAAAACTGAGGAAGACCATAATAAAACATATGTAAAACACATTTTGGGTTGGTTGGTTGTGTGGTTTGTCATTTTGAGTTTATTCCTCAAAACAAACAGAAACCTAGACTATCATTTTCATAATTTTCAGAAGAGAATGTAAGTAAAAACTGGCCCTTTCTAAGACTTTCAACTAATCCTTTTATTTATTTAGCTGCAATGACAGCCCAATTTCAGATTAACTGAGCAAAGAATCCTTTGAATGTCTTTAGCACAGTTCTAAAGTCTTCATACTGGTTGACTGTATTTTGTACCCAATTTGTTACCACACATCTACCATTCAGATTCCATTATCTTTTCTCGTCCCTGTGTCCTGGTCAGTTTGTATTCCCTGACCATCATCACTTTACTGCTATTTCACAACTTTCTGGGAGAACAAAGACTTAACTGAAATACATAAGGCAATCTTTTCCATTTGTCTTAAAGCAGTTTTATAAAAATCTAAAGCAAGCCTACAAGAGATAATGAAAGGAAAATAAAAGTTACTATGTTCCTAAATTTAAGATAAACAAGAAAAATGATAAATATAATTAAAAGGTATATTTTTTAAAAGAAAAATCTAAAAATCTGCATATAGGTACAAAATAATTACAAAGCTAACTGTGCAAAATAAAGTCAAGAATTAATGAAACAAAATAATGAAATGCTTACTTGAAAGGGGAACTGACGATATTTCAAATACTCTGCAAGTATATCTAACATCCGCACCATTTGAGAAAAAATGAGAACTCTGTTGCCTCTTTCTCTTAGGCGAATTAACAGCTTGTCAAGCAAAATTAACTTTCCGCTACTACGGATTAAGTGCTAAGGAAACAATAAATTAAAACTGTTAAATACATTAAAAAAGATAAATGATACAAGTGCTCTACTTAAGACTTCGACTGCTTTAATTACTTTCAATAGAGACTTTTAATGATAAAAAAACAATTTCAGTTTTGAACATTTTCTAAGACTTTTAATAGTCTGCTATGTTACATAAATTAAAATTATCCTTGCCATTTAACATCACAGTTCTTATATTTTTAGGAGGAATAAAATGTTTCTTTCACTCTATTTGCTAGTTGTTACTAGCAAATTCTTCTCCAAAAATTTTAGCCAAAAACAAAACACAACAAATTTAAAAAGCCCAAACTCCACATATAAGCAACAGCAATTAAATAAACAGTTTAAAAGTAAGTAGGTGTGTAATAGTCACTGATCCTAGTCATTGTGTACACTCCTGTGACTCAAGGTGTGCATTCACCTTTCTGATTTGCCTTCTGTAAATAATGAGGACAGCAGGCTTTCAGGTCAAGGTGTCCTTTTTTAGAATATCATTTGTTAAATCACAAATTCAACATAATCAGTGAGTATTTTTACAATTATGAATACAATAGCGGACTTTTGCTGAATATAAGGGATGACAGAATAATATGGTGACTGTTTAAATTTTAAAAATGTAATTATAGTAAAAGACACAGTGCCATGAATCTCATCTCAAAATAACTTCCCTTCACACTACTTTTTCAAACAGTTCCAGAAGTACTCCTTGTACTTTTTCTTTAGTTATGCTTTTATGGCTGCCTCAAGGTCCTGAATCAATTTAAAATGTTTACCTTTCACAGTTCTTTTGCCTTCAGGGAAGAGCTAGAAGCTCTACAGTGCCAGATCCAGTAAGGTGGATGAGGACATGAAGACACAGGAGTGTTTCCACAGCCCGCCTTTCTGTTAGATGGCAAGCAGCCTCATTCACTTTTGATCAAACCTCATTAACAACATGAACTGTGTTCTAAGCAAGTGCAGTGATAGCAATGTGTCTTTCACTACAGTAACTTTTCAAAGCATTTACTGTATATTTTAATCACACCTTGGATACTGCTATATTCCATAGTTTGGTATGGATTTCCAGAAAATCAATCAAAATAAAAAACAAATTATAAAAGCTTTATGAAAATTAAAGCCATAATCAAGATCATTATTTAAATATTAGTCAAACAGAACTAATACAGTAAAACCCTGTGCTCTTTTCAGGTAAAACATAAACACTTTAAGAATTTTCCTTTACAACAATAATTAAACGAATTTTTCTTACAACAAAGTAGTTATATTAAAAACTTACTTGTAAGGCCTCCTGTTTATTATAAAATTCATTGTTATCTGGTGGTTTAATGAGGTAGCAATGGTTACAACATTTCTTTAGCTCCATCATAATATTTAAAAAGCCTGAGGTACTGCCCTTGGAACCTTTGCTGAGGGCTTTGTAATTCCTAGTTAAAATCCACCTTTAAAAAAGAAACAAAGTCAGGAGAATGATATTTAGGAAAAAATAATCAAAATAAACTCTGAATCCAAAAAGAAGAAACATAATACTCAAGCAAAATTGCACCATTATGGATTTTAATGATATACAATGGACTGAATCTCATTTTTAAATTTCACAGAACATACTTTATTATTTGAACCACTAAGTACACACAGGAAAAGGCTTTATGTGAGTATAGCATGTTAATTATCTACCCCTTGAATTTGATAAAAAGATAGCCAACTGTATCAGCTACCTTAGTATTTTTACAAATTTCACTTCATTAGACAACTACTAAAATTTGACTTCTTTCCAGATCTAAAAAAGTTATCATGAAGATACCTGCTTTTAACTACACTGTGTTTTCTAAATTACAGTTGTACAACTTCAGAAATTTTGGTGCTATTTTACTACATACTCCAAGCTTCACAAAGTATCCTCTTTTTAAGAGTTAATTTCTGCTCCATCACCTTTTACTTCATTCTTATAAAACTAGTCTTCGAGTGCTGGGCGTGGTGGCTCACGCCTGTAATCCCAGCACTCGGGAGGCAGAGGCAGGAGGATTGCTGAGTTTGAGGCTTGCGTGGGCTCCATAGTGCGCTCAGGACCAGCCTGAACTACAAAGCAAGAACCTGTCTCAAAAAAAAAAAAACAAAAAAAAACTAGTCTTCGAAAGGATTTTATAATCCGAAATATCTGATGTAGTCTCTTACTACCACTCTTTACCACCAAGTTATTCACTATCTGCCTGAATCTAAAGAACACAATGGAATCCGTGAGCAATGCTCAACACCACAAAGAGGTACATATTAAAGGCTACATTATTTTTCCCTCTCTAAAAATTTCTTCCTTCTCTAGAGGTGATGTCTTGAGACTTTTATAAAAACTTATTATAGTATTTTATTACCTTTGTTTCCAAAAAAAGCCTGCAAAAATTTAAATGCTAAGGTTTATGAAATATGACCAATAAGTACTGACAGAAGCACAGGGGTTTGTGCCTTCCACTGCAGCACTGCTCTTCTCTTTATAAGAACTCCGTACCAAAATTAGGATATGATACCATCATTTTGAATTAGAAACATGTCATGGCTGTAAATTAAAATGTGAATCCAAACAAGCACCTAATCTACCAACCTAGAGAAAATATAAGGGGGGGCCAGAGATTTAGCTCAGTGGTTCCACTGCCTGCCTCCCAAGTGCAAGGTCCTGAGTTCGATCCCCTAGTAATCACATACAGTATCAGGCGTGGCGACTCACACCCACCAGCAATCAATACCACATACCACAGTGCTTGGCATGGGGGCTCAGACCTGTAATCCCAGCACTGGCAAGGCAGAAACAGGAGGACTGCTGAGTTCGAAGCTTCCCTGGGCTTACATAGTGAGCTCAGGGCCAGTCTGGACTACAAAGCGAGACTGTCTCAAAAACAAACAAAAAAACCCCTCAAGGTATGTGCTAAAACTCTTCCAAAACGATGTATTATGCAAAATATAGATTATGAACAAATTGTACAGCATAGTTGTTTCCCTTATCAAGTAAATTTCAAGAAAATGAGCAATCTACCCAAGAAAAAGAGGTAAAATCAATTGTCATAAACCTTATTTCAATCCTAATTCAGGCAACTCTTATAGAAAGCCTGAGACTACAGAATGCCTGAACATTAACAATGAACACTTAATATTATGAAATTATTGTAATAGGATTTTTTAAAAACTCATTAGAGATAACTGAATAATATCTGTGGTTAAAAAACATCTCTACTTGGGCCAGAGATTTATCTGTGGTTCCGGTGCCTGCCTTCCAAAGCGCAAGGTCCTAGGTTGATCCCCAGTGACCACACACAATAATACTAAGTGTGGTGGCTCACACCCACCAGCAAGCAGTACCACATTAACACACTTCCGGGCGTGGTGGCTCACACCTATAATCCCAGCACTGGGGAGGCAGAGGCAGGAGGATTGCTAGATTTGAGGCTTGCCTGGGCTACATGGTAAGCCCAGGGCCAGCCTGAACTACAGAATGAGACCCTGTCTCAAAAAAAATACCACCATCTCTACTTTACCTCAAGAATCAGTGAAGAAGTAGAATGGATGAGAGATAAAGAATGGCTAGATGTTAAAAATTAAACTGAGTGATAGGAACATAATTTTATAATAAATCCTATTTTTGCTTATATTTGAAATGTTCCATAAAATGACCTTAAAAGATTATGATAACTACATATTAAATGCATGGCACTTACTGTAAGTGCTCTTGAAACTCCAAATATATGTAGCAAGACATTTCATTTTATGCAATTAAACATTTAAATGTATGTTAGGGTATACTACCCCTTTTGATGCTTGATAAAGTCACATTGTATAGATTCTGACATAAAATTACACACAATAAATTGATGGTAAAAGCAAACAAAGCTTGTGTATATAGGGTCGGGGGATGGTAGGGTAGGTAGGGAAAGGAGAAAAACGAGAATTAAGTTGTGTCATAGACTACTACAAATTCTCAATGTGGAATGTGTGATCATGATGTATGTATATAATGTACCAATAAAACAATTACACACAATATAATTTGCAAATGTTCTACAAAAAGTAGAGGCCTAAATCTCTTTTACTTCTATTGTAATTACATAAAACTTTACTATCATGGAAATTAAATAATTTTTAAAAAAACTAAGATAAGACTATGAGTACGATGTATCAGAAGATATTTTAGTCCTGTTACTTCATAATCCTGGACATGCCATTAAATTTCTCTGCCCTACTATGTCACAGAATAATTGATTCTCCAGTTACAACTTACTTATAATATTGTTTCTGTAAAGCACTCATTTCCATTCTTAAAATCTGTTCAACCTTGGCAGGCAGAGATTTTTCGACATCTTTCTTAACTCGGCGTAACAGAAATGGCTCCAGCTCCTTGTGGAGGCTGGCATAACCATATTCTCTCCCTTTGCCATGTTCTTCTTCAAAATCTTCCCATGAAGAAAACCTTTTAAAATGTGAGATAATGGAACAATCACTTTTAAAATAAGCCAAGGTGTGTATATGACATTTTTCAGGGTAGTCTTATAAAACAAGAGTATTAGAGAGGGGGAAAAAAAGGAGTTGAACTTAATCACATGTAAAAATCTGTATCCTATAAAGTTCATTTTATATACTTCCAGTCTATATATAAAAGAAGGTAAAATAGAAGTGCTTTTGTTAGTTATACTATTTTACTTGAAAATACTTCAAGTAATTATACTATTTTTCAAAAATACAAGGGCCAGAGATTTAGCTCAGTGGTTCCAGCACCTGCCTAAGCAAGCTCAAGGTCTCTGGTTCAATCCCCAGTAACCACATACAACAATGCCAGGCATGATTGCTCATGCCTGTAATCCCAGCATTTGGGAGGTAGATGCAGGAGGACTGCTCTGAGTTCGAGGTTTGCCTGGGCTACACAGTGCGCTCAGGGTCAGCCTGAAGTACAAAGCGAGACCCTATCTCAAAAAAAATAAGTAAATAAAATAAAATAAAATTTTGGCCCTTTTAGAAAAAAATGATCTTTGGTAAGTCATTTAACCTTTTAAAGACTAGTTTTTCTCATTTATACAATGGGTTGCCTGAACCTTGCTGTTAGTGCTGTTATCAAATACAAAGTACAATTCAAATTTCCAAAAAAGGTATTCTAAACAGGTGCAAAATAAATTATAATTAATTACATAACAAAAACTTAAAATTTCAGATATAAATTCCAAATGCTATCCTACTTTCTTTCCTGTTCTTCTCACTAAACTATGCCCCAGTGCTTTAGGGAACTTACTGACCTTACTATCTAAACTAATTTATTTCTACCAAAAGTCTGCACACAAAACTCTGACTGAAAATCCGTAATACAAGATTTTCTTACTTTTCCGGCATAATGAAATGGAGCAATGACCAGAGCTCTTTGAGTGAGTTTTGTAAAGGAGTTCCAGTGATAAGGAGGCGGTGATTGGATTTAAAATCTATTAAAGTTTTATATAGAAGAGAATCATCATTTTTCAATCTGTGTGCTTCATCGACACCTATGAATGCCCAATTCAGACCACCAAGAAAAGCCTGAGAAGGAACAAAGGAACACAGTTAATATTTGGGTAGGAAAACATAATTCAATGTCTGCTTTCTTATTTAATCTGACCTATGGTTATTAAAATGAGAAATTAAAAATTTAGAAAAACCTTTTCTAATTTCTAAATAAAAAAGTATTTCAGGTTTTAGGGGCCAGAGACGTAGCTTAGCAGAATATGATCACTGGTGTCACAAAAAAGAAAAAAAAGAGAGAAAGAATAAAATGTGATAAATTTTTTAAAAAAAGTATTTCAGGTTTTATTAGAATTTTCAAGTCAAATAATTCAGCATACAAAAGAGTTTCTAATTTAACCATCAGAAAATGACATAAACTTAAGTTTGACTAGTTAGATGCTAAGAAAACTCAAACTACCAATTCAGATATTTTTAACTAATGATTTTTAGACTCAATGTAACAAAGGCCTCTATCAATGTCAACTTGGAATAGTATTTCTGGAGGTGTATGCCAGACTTTGATGAAATGATGATCTTTAATATCTGAATTTAGGTCTCTGACTTAAAACAGAAAGGTCTGATTCTACTCTGTGACCTTTGTCTGGCAAGTTCATTCAACTCTTTGAGACTTGATTTTTCTCTTCAAAAAAAAAGTAAATACAAAGTAGCTGGGAGAATTAAATGTAGCTATTAAATTTATTTCACACTTGGTAGCTTAATCCAGTCAGGCAACTTCTCTTTAAAAAGGTTATAAATTAACAGACAAAGTGGAGTTGACAATTTAGACTGCAGAACACAATGTGATCTGTTGCATATTCTTTCAATACAACCCTCTTAAATATAATCCTTTAAAACTTTTTAAAATGGAAGAACTATTCTTAAAGGCCTTAAAAAAAAAACAGCCACAGGCTAAAGTTTGCTGACCAATGCCATGACTTTAGTGATGCTTTCATCCTATCAACATAAAAAAAAAAACTAATAAACCAAAGCAGAAAACATCAGAGGAATTACATACCTTATCCTTCAATAAAATTTCATAAGTTGTTAAAAGTATATTAAATTTTAAACGTTTGGTTTGGGGGTGCATCCACTCATGAGTTCTTATCTATGAAGAAATTTAAGGACAATTCTAAGACAAACATTAAGCAAATTATACTTTTACTTAATTTAAAATAATAACCATTCTACACAAAAAGCAACGCTTATGTAGTAAGTTGATTATTCTCTAGTCTAGTATGCTATGTTGATCTCACAAAATGTAAGTATCCTGAGGACACCAATAAGTGAAATAGATCACAGATATGTAAATACCTTATCTTTTCTCTGGTATGAGAACCTGTAGATGTAAATGAGTTCTAGAATGTATGATAGATTTTGTATAATAGGAAATACTCAAAGGGAATGTGGTACGGGAAAGTAATGAGGGGAAAGAATAAATATGATTTGAAAAGAAAACAAAAGCACATGTATATATTGGGTAGGGGGTTGTGGGTGGGTTGGGATATGGGTAAAAATGAGAATGAACTCGCATCATAAATTGGTACAAATTCCCCAATATTGAATGTCATTGTGAGGTGTATAAAAAATGTACCAATAAAGAATTCAATTGGAAAAATAAAATGTAAGTACCACAACACATCAAAACATTTTACTAAAAAAATAATTTAATGTATATGTTTAACTGAAGAAAGCTTTCATTTAATTAAAATTGATTTATTTAATATTTATAGATGAAGTATGAGATCTGAGATTTGTTGCACAATAACTGGAAAAAGTATGACATGATGAACTACACACAAAACTGGCCATGAGTTAAAACTGGAAGACTGGAAATGAAGACATGGAAATACTACTATGCTACTGGATATGCAGTAAGTCCCCAACTTACAAACATTCAAATAATAAGTTTTCAAGACATGAATGTACTTAGCACGACATTTGTAGATGTGAGCAAATTGAGCAAGGAGCTCACATTCCTGGACACTGTCACAGCTGTGCTGCTGTCCACCCACTGTTCGGCAGCACAGTAGTTAGGGACTTGCTGCATCTCTGTTCGGGGTTCTTATGCTTTGTAGTGTATATTCGCATCAAAGGTATAAGACTATGTCAGACCTAAGAAAAAAAATCTCATCTATGAACATCCTCCCAGAATGTATACAGTGGAGGACTTACTGCATTTGAAACTTCCTGTGAGAGTTAGAAAGCATAGCCATACTAAACCAAAACTGATTTTTTTGTTATAGCTAAATATGTATTAGACACTTATTTGTGGAGAGTTCTCTTAGAATTAAGACTGCAGAGACAAACAAAACAAATACTCATCCTCTAAACAAGTACGTTTAGATTTCTAAATTTGTAGAGAAACAACTTACCATGTTTCTGCTGTTAATGTCACCTAAATAAACCACAGCATTCATCTGAGAAGCCCATGTCTGAATCTCCCTTTGCCAGGAAGTGAGAGTGGAGAGTGGTACTACTAACAGAAAAGGTCCATATAATTGATGTTCGTGAAATAAATAGTTCAAAAATGAGATCGTCTGTATTGTTTTTCCAAGGCCCATTTCATCAGCAAGAATGCAACTATTTCCTCTACAAAGTTAAAACAAAAACAAAATACCATGTATACAATGAAGATTCAAATACACAAAATGTTTTTATATCAACTTTATACACTTGTATGAAGTTATAAAAAATCAATCTATTAGGTAATATTTTTAACACCATTCTTTATGAGCTAGCATTAATAAATGGGAAAAGGGTATTGGGTATGGTGGTACATAACAGTAACACCAACTATTCTAAAGCTTTAGGCAAAAGGATCAAACATTTGAGCCTAGCTCAGACAACTTAGTGAGATTTTATCTTAAAATAACATAAAAAGGGCTGAGGACACAGTTGAACAGTTCAATGGTACAACATTTGACTAGCAAATGGATGACTCCCTGGGTTCAATCCCAAGCAATGCCATGCCCCCACTCATAAAACTGATAGTATCTGGCCAAAGACCTAATGCCTATAAGAAAAGTTAAAAGCAGCTAGGTGTGGTATCCCAGACCTGTGATCCGAGCACTCCAGCAGTATGAATCTAAAGGATGACAAGTTCTACTACAGCCTGGGAAACTTTATGAGGGATATACTGCGGGTCCCTCAAAAATAAAAATAATAGACTGGGGATGTAGATCAGTACAAAGACCCTGGGATCAGTTCCTAGTATAAGAGGGGAAATACCACTTTAGGTCAGAGGAATCTTAAAAAAATTAACTGTATCCTTAATAAATTCTTAAAGAGTACAGTTTATTTACTAGAAGTCCAAACATACTAAGTAGATAAAAAAATATCCAGCAAGAATACAGGTGGAAAGTCATACCTAAATTTCATCCTAGAGGTTTATTATACGCTTAGAGTTGGGACTACAGGCCAAAGTTGAGGGCTAAATGATTATTAGAAATAGTTAGGAGAGGGATAAGGATATAGCTCACCAGGAGGCTATTTCCTGGCATCACCAAGTCCTGGGTTTAATCCCCAGTACTGAAGAAAATAAAAAAGCTAGGGAAAGAGAAATATTCTAGGAATAATGTGGAATAGAATTGTACATGATTTTTTTTTTTAAATTGAATTCTAACATATTTAAGAGCTGGATCAAGCACAGCCAGGCATGGGGGGTGGGGCACACCTAAATGTCAGCACTCAGGAAGTTGAGGCAGGAAACTGTTTGAGGGCATCTTAGGCTACACAGTGAATTTAAGACCCACGAGATCTCCTCCCAAAAAAAGAACTGAAATGGGCTGGGGATTTAGCTCAGTGGTTTTGGTGTCTCACTGGCAAGTGCAAGCTTCTGAGTTCAGTCCTGGGAACCACACAATGCCAGGCAGCACTCAGGAAGCAGAGGCAGGAGAAAGAGGCAAAGTGAGACCCTCTCTCAAAAAACTGAAAAAATTAAAATAAGAAACAAAAAAAACCCTTAAACTCAAATTCCCTTGGATTTTCTTCCTAGTATGTAAATATTATTTATGCAAAACAGAAAATATAAAGACCAACCAACATACAAAACACTGAAGAAACCTATCCTTTATGTTCAGAGAAATCTTTTCTGAATCCTGTATTTGCAGGCGAGTTTAGATGATTCAAAATATACTTACTTGCACCAAGAATGAGCAAGCCAGTTTAAGCCATTGAGTTGGTAATCTCTTAATTCTAAACCTTCATGTCCTCCAATATAGGGCGGTTGCTTCTTCAGGGCTACAAATCTTGGTCTTTGTTTTAATACCTTTAGTGGAAACAAGTGTTAACATGTAGATTTATCTAAGGAATTACACTGAAAAATGAAAATGTAAGCTTTCACTATAAACTTCAAAATTCCATCTTATGTCTTCAATTTTAAATATTCCACGACTCAGTATTCCTAAGGATGTATGAAGTATTCTATTTTCTATGACTCTAACAAGAATGGACAATGAATGTTTAACATCTTTAAAACAAAAAAATGGAGAAAATTAAGTTCCTGCCAAAATAATGTGGGTCTCATGTATCTCATGTTAAATTCACTCAAATCCATTACTCCTGCTGAACTAAAGATAAAGAATAGGTTAACATTTTATGCAATATCCAATTTTCCAATTATTGCTACAAACTTAATTCAATTTTGTCACAGCTAAGAGTTCTAGTAGCACCCACCTTAAACTATTACTAATAATTCTTACATAAACCATCAAGGTTTCAAAAGTATCAGACAAGGTAATCTTTGATACTTTGTAATGAGTATGACCCTCTGGCCCTTCCCTACTTTCAGAGAAAAGTATCCTCTCTACCTTTGCAATGGAGCACATATCTGTTCCAAGGAAATCAGATCCCACCAGCCCACTCCTCACAAACACCATCATCAATTTATCACCTTTGTGACATAATACCACTCACCAAGGATAAAAGTCAACCACATCAAAGATCCCATAGCAATTACAGGAACCTCTCTTCCCATGAGACCTATGCCTTCAGGATTTTCCTTTACTGTGTGAAATTAAGATCCAATGCCTTTATATAGGTTTATAGTATTTATGTGGGTCAAATTCACTTTTATTCAAACAATACTCACTTTGCAATCTTTGAAAGGAGTAGTTTTTGACTGGTTCCTGCTGAAATACTCATCAATGCATGCCTGAAACTTTTTGGAAATGAGTGCTCCATCTTCCCAGCTGCACTCTGAGTACGGAAGACCCTGCCATTTGCAGTAATAGTCAGGATAACCAGCTGCTGATTTCTGGTTGGAATGAGCTGTGAGATAAACCGTACTGTTCATTTCATTTGCTTTCATTGAATCTTACAAGAGACTAGATCTTCGTGAACACTTCACAAGTAAACATGTACTTTATAATACTGTAGTTTTAGTAAGAGCAAGCTAATAGATTTCATAAGCAACATATCTGATTCAGATAATTTGAAAACAAATCTAAAAAGACAAAAATTTTATTCAACTCATTTATAACTAACCAATTATACGCTCCACTATTTGATACTGTTTATGCAGATCATCTGTAAGTTCTTGCTGGCAATTGTAATATTCCACATCTTCTGGGGAAGCATTTTTCAACCTGAAAAAATTTAATTAGGAATAAACTTGAAAATCTCCTCTGAATAACTTATCCCACTATATACTATCCACAAACAGGAGATCCCATTTGCCACTTAATTTTGTAAGACAAGCTTGAACAGTGAAGAAAGTGTGACAGAGTAATTGTTACTTTTAGTTTTACAAATTTATGATAGGTATTCTTATGTGATTCTATCAAGGAAAGGCTTGGACATGGCTACCCCTAAGAAGTCTGACTTTGAGATAGAATACTAAAGGTGAGAAATTGCCATTGTAGGTTGTCATTTAGTTTTTGATTATCAGAAGAGTTTAGAAATAATCTTCAAACAGTAAAAAATAGTATGGCATACAGTATATTTACCATCTTTTTGTTTCCTGATCTTTTTTCTTGTAATTATCCAATTTTTTCATTCCTCTAACATTCTGCTGTTTAAGGGTTTCTTCTGTCTCCCAAGTGTTGTGGATATGGGACCATCCCTTCCATTTAATTAAATACTGGATCTCTCCTGGTTCCTTGTTTTTTTCAAATCCTGCATTTGGATCACCATCTGCTTCAACTGCATAGATGGTTGTAGTAGCACCAGTAGCTAAAACAAAAATATAAGAACTCTATATAGGATTATACCCTTTTTTAACTCAAAATTGTTAAGACTATGAATATAAACACTCAAGCAAACTATTAAGGTATTTATGGGAAATTATTTCATAAATAGATTAAGAATTTTAGAGCTGAAGAATTAGCTAATTTAATCCCTTTAGTTTTAAAATATGGGGGGGGAAGAGGCCAAAACAGTGGAAAATATGAATTCACAATAATTGATAACTGAGGTGATAATTTCTGATTTTAATTTTCAGTTAGGGTTGAAAATTGTATTTCCAGATTAAGAGAGATCCTATTTATTTAAGGAAAATTTTTTTCAAAAATCAAAAGCTTTATGAGATTGTAAATCCTTGAACTTCAACAATTCTATAGGTATAACAGGCCGAAAACTCAATTTCACAAGTTAGAAATTTTTTAAGTATTCCCATATAGTTTTATGGCAAATAGCTAAAATAAAAGAAAATTCACTCTCTTAGCTTTTCAAATATTTAAAAAGATATTTGATCTTGGTGCTATTTAACAAACAAACAATAAAGTGTTTTTTAAAAAATGCCTCCTAAAAATAAATAAATTAAAAGAACATACCTCCTTTTCTCCCAATACGACAATCCATAAACCTTTCTATTGTTTCGAATTCCTCTTCTTCAGGCTGAGGAACATCCTCTCCGCAGACCTCTAGTAGGTCATCAGAATCTGTTTTCATTTCTTCATCTTCCTTGTAGCTAACATTGACAGTTGCTTGGCGACGAGAACTTCTTTTATCATTATCATAATCTTCTTCATCATCATCTTCCTCTGATGAATCGATTTGTCTCTTTTTTTGTCCAAGTATCTTTTTTCCATTTTTTGTCTTAGATCTAGGGAAGGATAAGAAAAAATAGTGTTTTATAAAAACATTAGCATAACATAAGGTCTGAGAAACTATATTCAAAAAGAATGAATTCATTCCATAACCAACAATTTTTCGCAAGAGGCCAAGAACATATTACACTTACCTGTTTTGAGGTTTTCTACTTTTTACTTTGTTCTTTGGCTCATAATCAGATTCTGTTTCATCACAACTGCTTTTATCTTGCTCTTCTTCAGATTCTGAATCCGAACCTGACTGAGAAGCAGATCCTGATCCAGACATCTGCCAATCCTCACTGTACGGAAAATTAACATATAAGTAACTTTTGTCACTAATAAAATACAGAGATGATCAAACTAACAAACCCATTCCAGCTAATATCAAGATTCTCATTATGAGGGCCAGGGACTTCGCTCAGTGGCGCTGCGCCTGCCTTGTAAGTGCAAGGTCCCAAGTGTGGACCCCAGGTTAAAAGAAAAAAAATTCTCATTACAGATAAAAACATATTATGCTATTAAAGACTCACAGGATTGATGTTGAAAATTTTGCATAATTGTTGTATCAGCCCTCTCTAAAAATATTCTAATTGCTTTTATTTTAGTTTTCTAGAGGTCATGATTTTTAAAAAACATCACTTTTTAATTGTAACACATTGAGTTTAATATACATCACAAAAAAATCAATAAAAATACTACCATCAATATTATCTCAACCAATATTCAGTAATTATCTCAGCCTTTTTATTGTTTTTAATCACAACCTAATTCTTTCTAGTCAACATGGAGAAAAAATAATGGGCGCACATTAATATTTTGCTCTTATATAAAGTTCAAAGGAAAGATACATACTACATTCTTATGTTTACCGACTGACTGCCCCTCATTAAAAATTTCTGAACATTGAATTTACGGAACTTCCACTGGCATCTGAAACACGTATTATATGCACTCCAGTAAGAGGTATCACCCTGTACTGCTCCTCCTCAGCAACTGCTTTGCCCCCCTGCACCTCTTATATCAGGTACCACAATGCGAAAGTTACACAAGCCAATGCATGTAAAATCCAATTTCGGAAACAAAAATAAGTAAATTGTTATCTTAACTTTTTTTTTTTTTTTTTGAGACAGGGTCTTGCTTTGTATTTCAGGCTGGCCCTGAGCTCACTCTAGAGCCCAGGCAAGAGTGGAACTCAGCAGTCCTCCTGCCTCTGTCTCTTGAGTGTTTGGATTATAGGCATGAGCCACCACACCCAGCAATCTTAACCTTTTTTAAGGGCTTGGACAACCAAAGTAGCAGTACGCAGGATATACAGAAACAACTTTTTATATGTTTTCAAAATTTTTACATTCAAGCAAATATATCTATGACCCAAATTACTTTTTAAAAAAAAAATATTCTGGTTCTACCCATTCTAAATTGAGAAATTAACAACTCACTGGAAAAATTACAATAGCCCCCTAGGCATATCAGTTGAAAATGCAACAATGTTGCACTGAAAACTACAACACTGGGCTAACTCCTTGGTAGAGTGCTTGCCTAACATTTGCCAAGCCTTGGGTTTGATTCCTAAGTAGCTCCTGAGCACAGAGGAAGGAGGAGGCAAGAGGACAGGGAAGGCAATGGGAAAAGGAAAGGGAAAGAGCGAGACAGCAAGGCAAGGTGTCACACACACACACACACACACACACACACACACACACTGAAATCCTTGCTATCTGGGAGCCCAAAGTGTAGGGCTTCAAGTTCAAACCTAGACTGAACAAATGAGAGCCACTCTTAAAAACAGACTGAAAGGCGGGCGTGGTGGCTCATACCTGTAATCCCAGCACTCGGGAGGCAGGGACAGGAGAATTGCTGAGTTTGAAGCTTGCCTAGGCTACATAGTGAGCTCAGAGCCAGCCTGAACTACAAAAGTGAGACCCTGTCTCAAAAAAAACAAATAAACAAACAAACAAACAAACAAAACAGACTGAAAGTAGAGCTCAGCAATAGAGCACCCAAAGTCAATCCCACATTACAAAAAAGAGAAAGAAAACCAGAGAGAAAAAAACAAAAAAAGTAAGATGTGTCGAAGAAAATAGCCAATACGGTAAGCCAATAAAGGGATTAAAAACACCATACAGTAAGATTCAGAGGATAAACTGATCCAACACACATTTACTAATAGAAGTACCTAAGGGAATTATAGAATAAGAAAGAACATATCCAATAATTTGACTGAATTTTTAGAAACAAATCTTCACATTAAAGATAACAAATTTTGTGCGAAAAGTAACAAATCCAAACAGGCACACCAAAGTAAATGTGCGAAGTATCAGAGACAAAACTCAAAGTTTCTAAAAAAAATAAGAGAAAAATCTAAATCCTTCTGAATATATGTAAGTCAAGAATGTGAAACAATACTTTCTGTCAAGATTTTTAGGCAATTACAGAAAGTCTCTAAATTATTTCTGCAGATCAAATAAATTTCATGTATACATGAATAAGGACTATCAATATAAATTAACAATCAACAATCCTCTGGTTCCTAAAATTCTATTTCCTAAAGTATTAAAATTTTAGAACTAAGTATATCTTTAAAATGTATTAAATGTGTAGGGGAGGCTGGGGATTTAGTACAGTGGTTCCAGCTCCTGCCTGGGAAGTGGAAGATCAGGAGTTCTATCCCTGGTAACTATACACCACTACACTGGGTGTGGTGGCTCATGCCTGTAATCTCAGCACTCAGGAGGCAGAGGCAGAGGCAGGAGGACTGCTGTGAGTTCAAGGCTTGCCTGGGCTACATAGCAAGTTTGGGGCCAGCCTGAACTACAAAGCGAGACCCTTGCCCCCCAAAAAGAAAAAAGTAGGGGAGAAAGCTACAGGAGATAAAGACATATGTTAAAAATATAAATGTTGGCCGGGCGTGGTGACTCACGCCTGTAATCCCAGCACTTGGGAGGCAGAGACAGGAGGATTGCTGAGTTCAAGGCTTGCCTGGGCTACATAGTGAGCTCAGGGCCAGCTTGAACTACAAAGCGAGACCCTGTCTCAAAAAAAAAAAATGAATGAATGAATATATGTTAAGGGTTAACAATTTTAATTATCTTAAAAATGACATGGATAAACAATTTAGAAGTGTCTGTTTTGATGAAGGGTCTATTTTAGGGTGACAATTTTCATAAAGAAATACAAAGCCATCAGTATTTTCCTAAGATGAAATAAATGACATACTCTTTATGCTTTTTCCTTTTCACATCACTCGAGTCATCAGAATCATCACTGCTAGAAGAATCCTGTAGGGAAAAATAAATGCCAGTGTAATTCACTAATGATTATAACTTAACCATGTTATCAAAATTTTACTTGTTGTAATTATTTAACATTTGAGTCACTAATAATAGCATCTATAAAGCCTTTTTGTGTCACGTATTAGCTTAAAATAACCAGTAACATTTCTACTACAAATTAACAGTGAAATCAGATAATCAATCAGCATTTTATGCAAAACCCAAAATCTACTGCTTCTGGTAGCCACCACTGTCACAGGGGGTATCAGATGGAATTGTTTAACTATCTAAATGCTGAATTTTGAACTAACATTTTTCTTCTTCATGAGGTTTTTTTGTTTGACTTTTCTGATGTGGTTCTGGGGACAGCCATGGATGCACAGAGCTACATTCCCAGCCTTTTAACTATTTATTTTGAAATGGAGTCTCCAGGAAGTCACCAAGATGTCCAAATGAGCACAAAGTATGGTCCATCCACCTCAGCCGCCCAGAGTGCTAGGATTACACATGTTCAACACATCTGGCCTAGATACACTCTTCTTGAATGCATGTGCAAAACACATGCATGTATGCTTGCACACATAAGAGTTCATAGCTGCAATCTATTCATTTGAAACTATTATGTCCACAATTTTACATTATTTAAGAACCAAGATATGGAATAGACCTAGGCATCCATTGCGAGGTGAATAAAGAAAATGTGATACAAACACACAATTGACTACTACTCAGCAATGAACAAAGAATCGAATTCTATCATTTGGAACAATATGGATGGAACTGGAAGACATTATGTTGAAGGAAGTGCACCAGGCATAAAAAGATAAAATAGTCCCTCTCACTCATGTGGATGGATGACCAAAAGTTGATTTTGCTAAAAAGCAAAGAAGAGAATAGTGGCTTTCAGGGTGGCAAAGAGAGCAATGGGGAGAAGACAGTTAAGGGTACAGGGATATGAGTGAATGGAAAGATCACCTTCTAAGGTTTCTATAGCACAGCAGGGAAACTACACTGACAACAATGCGTCATTTCCAGATAGTGGAGATGATACGGAATTTGGTAAACATGATGAGCATGTCTAGCTGACAGATGCACCAAGTACCTTCATCGGATCATTTACATTGTATACATATACTGAAACATCATACTGAGCCCCACAAATATGTACAATATCAACTAAAAACAAAAATATTTTTATAATTTTTTAACATTCTGTGTAACTTAATAGTATAATTCACATATTGTGGATATATGTATGTGCACATATAATTATTGCCTTCATATTTCACTTTTTTTTTTTTTTGAGACAGGGTCTTGCTTTGTAGTTCAGGCTGGCCCTGAACTCATTATGTAGCCCAGGCAAGCCTCAAACTCAGCAATCCTCCTGCCTCTGCCTCCCGAGTGCTGGGATTACAGGCGTGAGCCACCATGTCCGGCACTGTGGTATGTGGTATTGATTGCTGGTGTGCATGAGTCACCACGCCCAGCATTGTATGTGGTTACCGGGGATCAAACTCAGGACCTTGCACTTGAGAGGCAGGCGCCAGAACCACTGAGCTAAATCTCCAGCCCTTTCACATTTAGTTTATTTCTAGTTTTGTTGCAATAGGCAAAAACACATTAAATTTCCCCTTATTATTTTGAATTAATCCCTAAAGACAAAAAAAAATGAAATGTCTACATTTCAAAATTCTTCACATATGTTTATATGCAAGCATCTCAAATATAGGTTTAAAAGTCAAATGTTTTTAATAGTTGCATAAATACTAAACAATTCGGTACTATGTCAACTTTTTTTACTACATGCATTACTTTTTATTACTATTTTATAAAGCTTAATATTTTCCTAAAAGAAAAAAGTAGTAAAGTTACAAGTAAAGAGTTAAATATATAGGTATTGGGAACAGGAGTAGAGCTAAATAATATGAAAACAAAAGCAGTGAGCCGCAATAAAATTAATTCCCCTAAGAAGCTAGTCGTGCAATAGGGTAAGGAAAAAGCAGTTTTCATTTAAATTATTTTAATACAGAAATAGAGAGTTACTATATCAGTTTTTAAAACAGATTGCCAGGCATGATGGCTCATGCCTGTAATCTCAGCCCTTGGGAGGCAGAGACAGGAGGAGTGCTATGTTCGAGGAGAGCCTGAGCTACATAGTGATCTATGCGACAAGCCTGCACCACAAAGCGATGTGGCTCACTAGGAAAACTCACTTCTTCACTATTAGATGAAGCTGGATGCTGCTGTTGCTGCTGCTGCTGTTGCTGCTGCTGCTGTTGCTGCTGCTGCTTCTTAAGCATTGCAGATCTCTGAACAGCAAGAATACTAGGGCTCGATTTCCAAAACTGTTAAAACATGAATTAGGGAAAGACAAAATGTTTAACATACTGAAAAAAATAAAACTAGATTAACAATTCCATCATTTTTACTCCTGCCAAAAAAACCAATGATTATTTTCCTCACTCATATTATACATAATGCAGTATCGATGCTATACAATTAAAATGCTGAGTTTCAGCTATAAGAACTTTAGTGTACTTTAAATTTCATAGATAGATGGTAAAAGTTATTAGGGGGTATTATTCTTAAAAACAAAAAAAATATGCTGTTATTAATGCTATTCCCAACGTAGTCATCTGTTTTAGCAATGTAAGGTAAAAATGAAGAGCCTCATCAGAAATAAACCAACTATGTCAACTATGCCTATTAGCTCAACCCATTTTCTTCATAGCAAGATTTTCTCCATGAGGAAACCTGCATGTAGACTTAATATTCTCGGCCCCAGCTTCTTATCTCAACATGGGCTGATGCTCTCGAGTAATACAGCACTGCTATATGAAGTGTGGACAGATTTTAGTTTATCTTCTCGCTTTTTTCAAATAGAATAGCTCCTACCCTCTTTTACCAATTACCTATGAGAAAGCAGAGCTCTAATAACACCTCCTGCTATTAACCATAAAGTATCACCCTTTAAAGTAGACCTTATGAAGCTTCATTCATGAAATTCAATTTCTGCCTCAAAAGGTGGGAGAAAAAGTTTTATTCAAGTATTTTATATTCACTTCTCTGTAACTACAGATTCTCTTTTAAGCTAGTTATTATGAACACACTGCCACAAGTTTCAGAATCACTAAAAGTAACTCTTAATGTTCCTATAAACTTACTAGAACACAAATTTACTTTTAGCCAAGGACTTAGCTCAGTTGTACCGTGCCTGCCACTCAAGTGCAAGGTTCTGAGTTCGATCCCCAGTATCCAAAAAAAAAAGAAAAGGAAAAAGAAGAAATTTATCTTTCACTGGATATTACATTACCTCTGCTCCATCAACTTTCGGGGGTTTTGCTTGGACTTTATTTTCTCGCGACGCTTCTGACTCTGACTCCGACTGACTGCCAGACTCAGACCCAGAATCCGAGTCGCTGCTGCCTGACTGGCTGCTGCTCCCATCACTGCTGCTCCCAGTGCTCGAACCAGAGCCAGAGCCGGAAGCTGAACCAGAATCTTCATCGGACTGGCTACAATTTGAAAGTAAACAAATTTTACATAAAATTCCTTAGGGATTTAATTTTTCTTAAAAATCAGTGAAAAGTGTCAAATGATTAAACATTCCATAGTGCACTGCCTATGGTGAAGCAGAAAAAAATTAATCTTCAGTTATGTATGGTAACTTACATATTAATACAGTTTTAGCTAAAGCCTCCACAGCAAGATCAAGATAATGACCAAAACCTATAGAGGACAGGCCCCAGGCCAGCTGTAGTAATTACAAAGCAGGGACTTTGAAAAGGTTAAATTATTGAAATTTTTACAGTACTAGGCAAAAAAAATGTATCTGTAATTTCTAATTGTTTTCAATATTACATCGATTTCATAATTCCAGCAAAATGCAATTATAAACAAGCCATAAAATGTAATTCACTTTTAAAAGGTAGTAGTACTTTGGAGAAAATCCTTTAAATTTCTCATGGACCCACATATAGAAGTCTGAAACTATAGCAGATTCTGGTAATTCCTAACCTGTGTACATGACAGCAGGAAATAACAGTGTCTCAATGAGAAGCTTTTTTCCATTTCTAGTTCTTAATCCAAGATAGCAGAGAAATAGTCTCGACCAACCAGCTGGTCCTGCATTTTTTTTAAATCTCCAAGAGCATTACATGATTTTAAAATACGAAGTGCTGAAAATTTGAACATTACATTTCTCATACATGACACAGACTTAGCTTTGACACTTCATCTAGTTTCATAAGTAACCACAGGTAACATAACTTATGTATACACAGCAAGACAAAAGCCTTATACTCTCTTCTGTATTTTTAAAAAGCTCCACCAGGTGGCAGAATTGCTCTGAAAAAAGAGACCATAAAATTAAGGACTCCAGAGACAACATAGAAAGATATGTTTACAGAAAAGGTTTTGATTCCAGTTTAAATTATAACATTTAAAGTATGAACAAGACTGCTCATGTTTTAAAACCTAGTAGGACATGAGGTTTTCTTCACAGCAAACAGTAAACAAAATTTTGCTTGTAATATTTATGCTACCAACATCATTTTGACACTACTTCTACCTTCCCTTCATATAAATTCTGAAACCCCAAAACAGCATAGTGCCTATTAATTTTAAAAAGAAACTTTGACTTAAATTCTTTGAAAATAATTTTAACACTGATATCAAAAATATTTTGACAGGGCCAGAGGGTTAGCTCAGTGGTTCCGGCACCTGCCTCGCAAGCGCAAGGTCCTGAGTTCGATCCCCGGTAACCACATATAATGCTGGGCGTGGAGACACGCCCACCAACAATCAACACTGCATACCACAATGCTGGACCTGGTGGCTCACGCCTGTAATCCCAGCACTCCGGGAGGTAGAGACAGGAGGATTGCTGAGTTCCCAGGGCTTGCCTGGGCACCATAGTGAGCTCAGGGCCAGCCTGACCAACAAAGAGAGACCCTGTCTCAAAAAAAAAAAAAAAAGGTAGCACAAACATTGTAAAAATGACTATCCACAGATCGAAGAAATTAAGATAGTATAGGCAATAAGGACTAAAATTAATTTCAATTTTGAAATCATGTAATGTTTTATACAATTCATTCAGAAATTCAAAAATGTTAAGAAATATACAAGACTAGAAAGAGACCTCTATATAAAACAATGAGCTAAAATAAGTGAAAAGCTTATCCTTAGTGTTTAATTTCAGTCTACTGTTACAAATGCTCTAAAATAAAAATATAATTTTAGCTAAATTTCTTTTAAAAGCTTTAGTCTTTCAATGTTAAGACAGTGATGAGGATTTTCACCCCTGCCTAATTTCCTGTTACAAAGTTCTCTATCAGCTAATACCCAGTGTTTTTAATGCCCACTGGTGTTAACAGATTCATCTGTTAACTACTGGCACTAAATACTAATATTTTATCATTCTTCATTTACCCAATGTATTATTTTTTCATTATTGGGTAGAACACTTATCTAAAAAAGAAAATTTTTTCTCCTGTTAGCCTTGATGAATAAGAAAGAAAAGCATTTTCATCTTTTTCTTAGTTATTCTATAAATTGACTAAGCAATGCAGGTAGAAATACAAGAATTGAAAAAAATCTTTTCTTAAAGGAATTTGAGAATACAAATATGAAAAGAAATTGATAACTATATGTCAGAATCACCTAAGAAAGTGCTAACCAACTCAGTATATCTTCTTCTGTTTTACGATCCCAAAATTATGGTCAACTCTGCAGCTAAATACGCCCACGAATTTCATTTCTGACAACTGAAATTCCAACATGTAGTTCTGGGAAAGCTGTTCAATGGCAGCTCTCAACCAGAAGGCGCTTCTTCTATGACCCTCCTGATTTTCCTTCAAAATCTGTAGCCAAGAGCGGAAAAAGACACAGAGAATGCTCAAAATTCCCATCCACACAAGTTTCTTTAGCAGAGAAGCAAATGTTCTTTTCCAGTATTTCCATGGTTATTGGAATATAGCTGATGTTCTTAATAACTTGAATGGCTAGAAAAAAATAAACATTCTGTTCATTAATGAAATGAAATGAAGCCGGGCATGGTGGCTCATGCCTGTAATCCCAGCACTTGGGAGGCAGAGGCAGGATTGCCGAGTTGGAAGCTTGCCTGGGCTACATAGTGAGCTCAGGGCCAGCCTGAACCATAAAGCGAGACCCTGTCTCGAGAAACGAAGTGAAGAGAGAAGGGAGAAGGGAGGAGCGGGGAGGGGAGGGGAGGGGAGGGGAGGAGAAATGAAGGCAGGCATGGCGGGGCACATTGTAATCCCAGCATTCTAGAGAATGAGGGAAGGCGGCAGGCAGTTCAGGTCCCTGGGCAGCTCAGCAACTTAATGAGACCCTGTGTCAAAATAAAAAATGATGGGGTGGGTGGGGGTAGGAACATAGCTTAGGAGGAAGACCGTGGTTGACTCCTCAGTACAAAACAAAACAAGGGGAAGAAATAAAGTCGATTGAGTCTTTTAAAAAACTTAACCTTTAACTTTTCAAGTTCAGTATAGTTATACCATTCCTGTCCAATTTTTAAAATTGTGTACGCCCGAGCTCCATCCCGTATCTACTATATCCTGTGGTAAAAACCAGCACTACAACAAATTGAGGGTTTTAATGTCCTGCCTTTGTTCTGGGGATAAAAATGCCTAAACTGGGCCGGAGGGTTAGCTCAGTGGTTCCGGCGCCTGCCTTGCAAGCGCAAGGACCTGAGTTCAATCCCCGGTAACCACATATAATGCTGGGCATGGAGACACACCCACCAACAATCAACACCGCATACCACAATGCTGGACATGGTGGCTCACGCCTGTCATCCCAGCACTCGGGAGGCAGAGACAAGAGGATTACTGAGTTCGCGGCAGCTTGCCTGGGCAACATAGTGAGCTCAGGGCCAGCCTGAACTACAAAACGAGACTCTGTCTCAAAAAGCAAAAAAAAAAAAATGCCTAAATTATGATCTTTGCCTATTTTCCCAACTTCATTTAAACCCCCTGTACTCAGCACTCAGCCTTCCTTCCTTCACCCTGTGAATTTGCCATAGTTGTTCCTGCTTCATAAACAGTCACCAATATCTAGAAAGCTTGTTACCTGCCACCCTACCCTCTACCCTCTTTAGTGCTTCTACTGCACTGATTTTTCACCTTTCAAGTCATGATTTGCTTGGACTTCCTCTTCCAGACTACTTTAGTTATCTGGCACTTAACACAAGCTGAACGTAAATTACATGGGCAGAGAGGTGTTTTACCTAACAAGTGTATCCCTACTTTCTAGTATTCTATTTGACAGACTCTGTAAGTATATCTATGAATTTATAAATAAATGATTATTATCTGCTCTTTCCTTCTATTAGAAACTCCTGTAAACCTCAATCTTCCACACAAACTCTGGTTTTCTCCTGTAGGCTTTGTTGCATCTATGCTTCTTGTGGCTTCTTTCTTCTTCAATCGCATCTGATTTTAAAATGTTAAGCAGAAACTTCTTTTGAAAAATATGAAAACAGGGTTTACTTCCCACAGCCACAACTACCTAAATCTTACTATCACTAGTACCTACAGATGCATATACTTGAATTCATGAATCACCTTCCCCAAATCAATGTCTAATACATGAAAAATTTCATTCATTTGTAATCTGGTTGGGCCCTTATGAAGGTTTCTCATATTATTTTTCACTTAAGACAAAAATCTCAACTATACAACTTAGTTTATGAAATATCTCCATAGTACATTCCATTTTACTCTTACAACAAAAACTGTCCTTGAAGGTGCAGCTAAGGAAGTTTTCTTATGACCTTTTCAGAGGCAATCTTTCTAGAGTCCCACTATTAAGGACAAAATTATTAATGCTCTTAATTGTAGATGCAGGCAAGTTCTTAGTTTTAATTAATTTCAGGGTCTTGTCCTTTCAATCACTTTTCCTGTGACTCTTCGAGTATCCCCTGTGCTACCCTGTTTATTCACAGCTTACTGCTCTGCCAGGGGTTCCTTTTTGTTTCTGGCTTGTGCAAGCCTAGCTAGGAGATGCATGACGTCCATGTCATAGTCTCAACTAGGAGGTGGTTTGTATTATATCTTCTTCCTCATTCTCAGCTCCTCTGAGGTGAAATGGTGATGTTTAAGTCAACAAAACTGTCCCACTAACCAGTGCATCTGGATAACAGTGCATTCAAGGATGCAGCTCACTTATCTGACAGTGAAAAAGAAATAACTGCTTCCAATCCCATGTTTATAATTCTTATAGTATTTTGCTTCTTTAATTCACTTGTATTGTTTATTTTATTTTTTTTTTTTGAGACAGGGTCTCACTTTGCAGTTCATGCTGGCCCTAAGCTCACTATGTATGTAGCCCAGGCAAGCCTTGAACTCAGCAATCCTCCTGCCTCTGCCTCCCGAGTGCTGGGATTACAGGCATGAGCCACCATGCCTGGCAATTCCACATATTTGAAAGAATGGATTTTGTACATATATAATGTGAACTTACTCGCTCATCTCAACTAATAAGGATTAGAAAAACCCTCAAGGGTTTTTACTAAAGCAAAAAGCCAAGGGAAAAAAATGTATGTGTAATCAAAAAGATAAAAAGACAAATCAATTCCTGATTGAGTAACTAGAGATGAGAACGTGGAACTGAGGAAAAACTTAATGAAGCCATTCATGCACAACACAGGTTACTACATCTGTGGGCTTTCCCCATCTGGCGAATCCTGCTTCTTGGAAGCAACTGGTACAACTTCCTACTGCTTTTAAGATTCCTCAAAAATATTTTGGCTGGGGATTTAGCTCAAGTGGTACCGTGCCAAACTTGGACACACAAGGACCTAAGTTCAATCCCCAGTACCGCAAAAAAAAAAAAAAAAAAAACCATTCTTGTGGTAGCCATCTTCTATTTCTCTAGGCACAGATCGCTATTCCTATTGCCAATATTCTGTTCATGTTACTAATAATTCTTTCAAAATATCAGTTATATATATATATATACATATATACACACATACACACACGTCTCTGAATGAACTTTAAAAATTCACTATTATTGGGAAACAATAAACTTCCATCCTCATCATTCATGTGAACACACTTCATTTCAGTTATTTTTACAAACCATTACCTGTCATAAACTTCAGTATAACTCAAGAAAACATTGTGGGAAGTACAGGCAATGAGTAAGTACTGAGTATTGAAAGTGACAAAAGACCCAAAATGGCTACCTACTCATAAATATATTATACATATATAAACAAATGTTTAAGTAAAACAAGTTTGATAAAACAATATTAGTAACTACCTCCTATATGACTGAAAACTAGGGCTTATTACTGCTGTCACCAAAACTAATTTTGTGCATTTGAAACAAAATTGTGTTATATTCTCTTTCTAAAGTATATTATGAAAACTGGACATATAAACACAGTACTCTGGGAAGCTGAGGCAGGAGGACTGCAAGTTGGAGCTTGGCCTAGGCAACTCAGTGAGACTTTGTCTCAAAAACAAGTAAAGGGAGGCCGGAGATTTAGCTCAGTAGTTCCATCGCCTGCCTCGCAAGCACAAGGTCCTGAGTTCGATCCCCAGTAACCACATACAATGCTGGGTGTGGTGACTCACACCCACCAGCCATCAATACCACACCCCACAGTGCCGGGCGTGGTGGCTCATGCCTATAATCCCTGCACTTGGGAGGCAGAGACACAAGGATTGCTGAGTTCCAGGCTTGCCTGGGCTACATAATGAGCTCAGGGCCAGCCTGAACTACAAAGCGAGACCCTGTCTAAAAAAAAAAAAAAAAGTAAAGGGAATGAAAGGGTAAGAGACATAGCTTAGTGCAAAGACCCTAGGTTCAATTCCCAGTACCACAAAAAAATAAAAAAATAAAGTACACTAATGCTTTTGTTTTCCTAAAATCACAAACTGAAAGGAGAATAAAGTTGCTAGAAATAATGATTGGATAAGTAACTATTAGCATGACTACTGTGAAAAATGAGTTGTTTGGGTTAGTCATGTAAAAAAAGCAGAGGTTAAACTCAATAAGTTTTCTTAAATATACTCTAGTTAGAATCCAGAAAATAGCAATGATTCTGATTTTTACATAATCTATCCACACCGAAAAACTTCTGAGTGTAGTTTTTCACTTAATGATGACTTCTAAGGAGTCACCTGACTGCAGTGACAGATAATAAAGTATTCTGAAATATAAAAAGCAATTCTCAGTTTCTCCTTTGTAACAAGATAATTCTAATACAATATATTCCTGGGTTACCTCCCTAGAAATGGTATTATTGACAGTACATTCAGATGGGAGAATACACTCCAATATCTCATTGCCCTTCCTTTTTAAAAAAAATTCTAGGCTGGGGATTTAGCTCAAGTGGTACCGCACCAACCTTGGATGCACAAGGGCCTGAGTTTGATCTCTGGTACTGCAAAAAAATAAAATAAAATAAAAAAAAATAATAATAATGAATAAATAATAATAAAATTTTTTTTAAAAAATTCTACTAGGCTTCCTTATTTCTCTTTCTTCCACCTGAGAGCCACATAAAACTTCAGTGTAATACTGAATAAATTTCAGGACAAAGAACTGCAAAGCTAAGATGTCCAATGCATGCTATTTTAGAGAACTTGGACATATTATTGGGAAACAAAAACTTCCATCCTCTTCACTCATGTGAACACACATCAACTTCCTTTCTTTCCAAATGATGTATTTTTTTATTTAATAATTAAATTTGGAAAAATTGAAGTGATCCATGAAAATTTTCCATATAGCTCATTATATCACACTTACCCACCCATCACCAGGGATTGCACTTAGGACCGTGGACTTGTGAGGCACGTGTGGTGCCAGTGAGCTAAATCCCAGGCCCTCCACTTCCTTTCATTTCACTTGCATGCCTATATGGCCTCATAAATCTAAACACACTTAACTGATTGCATATATAAACTGTCCCTTGGTTATTACCTCTAGATCATAATAATCATTCTCAGTGTTAATTTATAACTTTGAGATGCACAGGAGAATGCAGAGTGAACAAATTGTTCTGCACAACACTAGGGTGGAGGAAACACAACTCTGCATTTGATAAAATCCACAAATCATGTATCACATGTTGAGGATCTTATGATGGAATGTAGACTAACAGATGAAATCTACACCTTATGACAAGCACCCTGAAGAAGCTGAGGGAAACGAAGCTAACATAAGCAACTCTGAAAAATAATGTTCTCACTAGAAAGTATAAGGCTGCATATAAAAGTATACTGTGCACAAAATACTGTATTCTAGCTGGGCGTGGTGGCTCACGCCTGTAATCCCAGCACTCGGGAGGCAGAGACAGGAGGATTGCTGAATTCGAGGCTTGCCTGGGCTACATAGTGAGCTGAGGGCCAGCCTGAACTACAAAGTGAGACCCTGTCTCAAAAAAAAACCCAAAATACTGTATTCCATAGATATGTAGATACACATAGTTTAGTACGGACATAACTATCATCTAGTGTAGGTAGCTGAGAGGATGTGAAAGCAGGAATACTTGAGTAACAAAGAGCACATTCAACATTCAAATCTTGGTTTCTAGTAACATGGTACAGTTTTATAATCCTTGAAGAATGGCTGATTCTAAAGCAAATGGATGATAAGTTGGGGTTGGCAGTACATGCATTGGGGTGCAAGGAAGCACAAGGCAGGAGTACTGCCACAAGGTCAAGGTCACTCTGGACCCTGTCTCAAAAACAAAACAGAGGCCAGTGATTTAGTTTAGTGATTCCAGCACCTGCCTCACAAGCTCAAGGTCTCAAGTTCAATCTCCAGTACCATAACAAAACCAAAATGAAAAAACTGGATGAGAAAAACCAACAAACGGATGGAAATGTGTACAAAGAACCAAAAGTCGAACTGAAAAGGCCTCAATGGTCAAAGTTTGATTAATTTGAGCAACAAAATAAATAATTTACTGGATTATAAAACAAAATGTAAAATCTACACATAAATCTATGTAGTATAATAAAGAATTCTTTGCATTTCTATTAATATGTACAGATATTCCAACTACAAGATGGAGCTTAATTATCAGAGAACTCCATTGAGAGATTAGACACAGTGACTCAATACCAAAGAATGACTGGCATTCAAAGAAAAATATGAAAATAAATACTAGGCCAGGGATTTAGCAGAGTGACACTGCGCTTGCCTTGCAAGTGCAAGGTCCTGAGTCCTATTCCCAGTACAAAAAAAGAGGAAGAAGGAAGGAAGGAAGGAAGGAAGGAAGGAAGGAAGGAAGGAAGGAAGGAAGGAAGGAAGGAAGGAAGGAAGGAAGGAAGGAAGGAAGGAACTAACTTTACACTAGAGAAACTTTACACTAACTTTACACTAGAGAAACCAGGCAAGTACTACCCTGACCAAGTGACAAAGGTTAACATCAGTGCCCCGTATTACGTGACTAGAAAACTTTATTTTTGTAACATTCTTTCTAAAAATCAATAAAACCTAGTTTGTCCTAAAAGAAAAAAACTACATATGTCCAGACTTGGGGACATTCTACAAGATGCTTTACCAGTATTTCTCAAAACGTTGATGATCACTGAAAAATGGAAAAATCATATCCATCAAAGGGAACTGAAGAGATCTGACAACTAAATGCAACTCAGGACTCCAAAGAAAATTCAAGAACAGAAAAATGGCATTCATGCAAACACAAATCCAGGTAAAGTCTGCAATTTAATTAGTATTTA
>PVIC010010830.1:0-42653 GCA_004025085.1 Thryonomys swinderianus
GGTGTCTCCATTTGCACCTAAATGGATCGATCTTGTCATTCTTTATGGCAGAGTAATACTCCATTTTGTAAAAAAACCACATCTTCTTTATCCACTCTCCAGTTGATGGACATTTGGGTTGTTTCCAAGATTGAGCTATCACGAACTGAGCTGCTATGAACAAGGGTGTACATCTGTCTTTCCAATGTGAGTTTTTAGACCCAGAAACAACTCCAGATACACTAAGCCACCTTATCTTTGACAAAGGAGCCAAACATCCCCAATGGAAGAAAGACAGCCTCTTTAACAAATGTTGCTGGAAAAACTGGGCTTTAGCCTGCCAAAAGCTAAAGCTAGACCTATCTCTTTCACCATCCTGGTAACCTTATACATAATACCAGGCATGGTGACTCACACCCTGGAGCAATAAGTACCACATACCACAGTGCCAGGCATGGTGGCTCACACCTATCTCAGCACTCTGGAGGCAGAAGCAGGAGGATTGCTGAGTCCTAGGCTTGCCTGGGCTGCACAGTGAGATCAGGGCCAACCTGTACTACAAAGTGGGACTCCGTCTCAAAAAATAAATTAATTAATTAATTAAAAAACTTAAAGTAGATCAAGTGAAGTCATAAAAAATCGAATCTTCAAAAATGTTTCAGAATGACTCATATTATTCTAGCATTATCTCATTGTAAATGGTTGCAGGAAAAGTGCTATAAGTTATAAAGTAAAGCAAAACAAATCACAGGAAAGGTTGTTGGCAAAAAACTGTAAATTTTAATCTGGCATCTAGAAAGACAAAAATATATCCACTCCTAAAGTTTTTAAAGCAGTCAAAATAGGAAGGGAAAACATGAATTGTGAAAGATTTTCTGGCCTTTCAAAATGAATAGAAATTAAGTTTATCATATAGATATAATATATATGTATATATATATATATACACATACATATGTCAAAGATACAGTATATATATATACATATTATCAGACCACCTAATGTTCTAAATTAACATAGTATCTAAAAGTAGTGTCATAAAATGAATTCTTCTAATAAAGCAAAATGTTTAATGCAATGTTCTCTTGTATAATACATTATCTACAGCTTTATCTCTGGCCCAATATTTAGTTGCTATTATCTTACTTAAATAGCTGTGGTTTAAAACAGTTAACTCCATCTATTCTTTAACTATGAAATTATGTTCCAAGGATATATGCTTATTTCTTCCTTTAGAATAAAGCCAAAGGGCAAATCAGATCACATCCAACTCAGATAAATAAAAGTTAACAGAAGCGCTGGACTATTTCTTGGATTTGATATATATTCTCAGAATTTTTTTTAAATGTAACACAAAAGATCCTTAAAAGTCTTATGCTAATTTAATAGACATATTTAAAGAGTAAAATATTAATGTTGAATTTTGACAAAAAGCTGAAACTGAAGGTAGGCACAGAATTCTTATTCACACATGTATAATCTGGAGACAATTTTTTTTTTTGAGATAGGATCTCACTTTGTAGTTCAGGCTGGCCCTGAGCTCACTATGTATCCCAGACAAGCCTGGAACTCAGCAATCCTCCTGCCTCTGCCTCCCCAGTGCTGGGATTACAGGCATGAGCCACAAAGCCTGGCACTGTGGGGTGTGGTACTGATTGCTGGTGGGCATGAGTCACCACACCCAATATCATATCTTTGTATGTGGTTACCGGGGATCAAACCAGGAGCCTTGCGCTTGCTAAGCAGGCAGCAGAACTACTGAACTAAATCTCCGACCCTGGAGACAATTTTATTATTCCACTTCTCTTTTCTTATCATAAGAAGACGTTATTATTTCAAAAATATGACACAAAATTGGACATGATGTAAATCAAAATAATATAATCACTCAAGATAAATATAGCTGTAGTACTTCTAGCTTTTGGGTTCCCTAGTGATAAAAATACTTTTTCATAGTGTTCTCATTCTTCTGATTGATTTCTGAATAGTTTAGCACTTTCATAGATTTCCATCTCTTAGGATTGCTATTAAATATATATCACTTATAATTACTGTTTCTGGTTTGTGAGCTATTATTTTTATTATTGTATTTGTTTCAATATATTACTGCTTTATTTTGAATATAATAAAATATTAAACTGGTAAGAACAGATACAACACTTGATCTTAGGCAAAAGGCTGAGAAGTGATCCTGATTTTTGTTGGTGTTGTTCTGGGAATCAAACTCAGGACCTCAGACTTTCCAGGCAGGCACTATGCCACTGAGCTACCTCCCAGCCCAATATACAACAATATGAAGTGTCAGTAATAAACTCTCGTCAAACAGGGGGAAACAGAATGATAAAGGGAGAAGGGCTTTTCTGATAGTCAGTTGATCTAATCATTGTCCTTGCTTGGTAATAACAACTTAAACAGGTAACCTCAAATATTAAGAATATTACTTGTGATATGAATGACCATGGTTCATTATTTATAAGAGCAGACAGCATCATTCCCTTTACTATCTGCCTACACTTTTACAGTATAACACTTAATGTTCTATATTAACATAGCATCTAAAAGTAGTGTAATAAAATGAATTCTTCTAATAAAACTAACAGGATTAATACAATGTTCTCTTGTGTAATACATTATCTACACCTTTATCTTTGAGATAGCGTTTAGTGTAACTCTGTAGTTGTTTTATCAAGAGATGGAGAATATTTGCACATGCATTTAGTCTAGGTGGGTCTTTTGACTTTCAGTGATCAAAAAAATGAGGTACAAATAATATGGCAGTGGTTCTAAGCATTGACATCAAAAGATACTACATTTTTGTATTTATGGAACCCTAAGGAGCCAACATGTGCTGGAGACTCCTGAAGTAATTTCCTAGTCCCTACCTGCCCAGTATGTGACGTGAATAAAATAAAAAATACACTAAGAGACAAAACTGAGACAAAGAGAGCAGGGTGCCAGGATGACCAGTTCTGGTGTCACCAAGAAAAGTGTTTTCCAGTCCCAGGGACTGACTTTTATTGGAAATCAACTGGGGTAAAGGCAGACTATACACAGTATCTATGGGAATTAATGTAAGCAGTGCTAGGGAAGGACAAGACAAAGCATTCTCAATCTAGGAAAAGAATAAACAAAATATATGGTTGTAACTAGAACATTTTCCTTCTAGTCAGAAGGTTTTAGTCATGGGAATGGAAGTTGGGTACAACTTACTCTGACCTTGGCATGTAGACTTTGGCCAGGCTTCACTTTTCAAAACAAGCCAGACATGGAATGAACTCTTTACAGCTTGCTTTGGGCATAATAAGTATTATGGTCCTCTGCAATCATGTGAAATAACACAGACTCACAATGGACAAAGACCACTGAATCAAAATCACAGCAGCCTGACTGGCACACTTGAGTCAGAGTTCTGAGAACTCCAGATGACCACAGAGGCAGTGCACCTGGCTAACCCAAAGCTTGGTCCCATTGTGTGCATCCTAATGTATCAGAACACGAGCCTGTAACTCCAGTAGGTGACTATTTGTTATTTCAATATGCTCTGATTTCACATCATTTCTTACAAAGCAAAAGTTAATGCATATCCAGTTATTACTATATTAAGTAAAAAGAAGAACGTGTTTTGCCTCTTTTCAGTAATTGAAAAGAACAAATTTTTAGTCATTTTAAGTTCTAAGGTAACATTCTACACCAGTGATGATGCATCTTTTAGAGCTTTCAGTGATACAAATAATCTGCTAAGGAGCACGTGGTATAGGTTCACCACCACTATTCTATGACATCTTTGACTGTATTTCAACACAGCATTTTACCACAGTAAGTTCTGATTTCTGAATATATTTTCATTTTAGGTTTTCAAATACTTCACTATAAATTTAATATATAAAGAACAAATCTTCATTGTTTTCTGATACAATAATTTAATCATAGTTTTACTCTATAATGTTGTATTTGGCTATTTATAAACAAAATAATGTTAGTTTCTGATGGAAGGAGTATTTCATGTATTTTAAAGGATGAAACTTTCCCTATATTGGCCATACAAATACACTCCAAAAGTCTTTCACTTAGTCTTTCAAATAACACAGGCTGTGCACTTCAAAAGTTGTTTCACCTCAAGAAAGAAATTCAATGCCAATATATTTATCAAGCTAAATTCATAATAATAGAACACTTTACCTGCACAAAAGTTTACAAGTGGCAGCAGAATTACTAGTTTCCATAGCAACTTCATCTCCACTTTATGAGGTCAAAAATTTCTTCCATACAATCAGCAGGGATAAAAGTTTGTCTTCTAGTCTCTATTTAAAGAGTCTGAAAGAAAAAGCATTGTCATAAAACCCAAATCTATGAAATATCAGTATTTAATATCTATATTATAAATTGATTTAACATTGACTATCACTCCAAATAAAACATATATATATATGTTTTACAAAATACATATATATATGTTTTACAAAATTTCAATAATTTTGTTCACATTTTCATAATTTCAGATCATATCTCAAATATATATTTACTATGAAATTTGTGGTTTCTAATGAATTAGAAGAGTATTCAACTAGAAATATTCCATAGAGAGTAAATTTTTCATTATTTTAAATTTAGTTACTTTCAAAACATTAATGGTGACAAAACAGATTAAACTAACTTCCACAATTCTGTTGCTTGTTTCTATTTGATATTTAGTCATTAAGCATAGGATATAATATTGTTCTACAACACACACAGAGATTTTTCTAAATGCTTTTGTCATAATTATTGAAAACACTCATTAAGAAAGATTATCTTGCCTAAAATATTAAGCTAAAACTAATATTGTAATACAAAATGCCTCCAAGAAATACAGTTCTCACAGTGAAATACATTACTTCAGCTATCAGACATGCTTTTCCAAAAGGTTTATATCACAATTTTCTCTAAATTTTTTTGACATTTAAGCCACTCAAAGAAAAATAAAATCAAAGTTAAATATTAGTTTGGCCTTTATTTTTAAAAAAATCAAATTTGATCATAAAAATTAATAACGTCTTAAAATAAGTTCATAATTAACCCAAAGAAACTAGGTTATATTTGCTTCATATCAAATGATAAGTCCTTTACAAACTTTTACACTCATAAAAATATATTTCATTACAACTTCAACTAACTTTTGGAAGTATGTGGAATTTAAGTGTAAACTAGTAAAATGTGGAATTTTGTAAAATTTCTTATTATATTTTCCCTTTTTATTAGACTATATATAATATATTCATTATGAGGAATATATATATATATATATACATATAAACTTTTTTGTGCCTCAAATCAACTTAAATTAAAAACACTGAACCAAATTCACCTTTTTTTATAAAACACTCTAAATCCTTTCAAACTGTAACCAATGGATGAAAATCACAGAAAAATAAACAATATTCAAGGTATCACTATATATTGAATCGATAATGTCATTTCACAAATATCCTCATATTTTACATTATTTTCCATTCCCTTTCATACCACAGATGCTGTTTTTAATGTCTTACACTTACATCATATATCATTCTTGAATTCACCAATGTTCAACAGATATTGATTTATTGATGTATATTTTCTGTCAAGCCACTAGGCATTTAGGTGTCACCAGTAAACCTAAAATATTTAGCCTTGCTGCTGAGTCTGACTGTTTTGTCTTGTCTTATGCTGATGAAATAGCAAAAATAAAAATAAAAAATAAAAGTCCTTACACATAGGTAAATAATTGCATGTATTAAGAGTAAGTAAGGAAATATTCCATAAGAAAAAAAATTAAGATCTTTGAGATTCTTAGAGTGTGGTTCAGGTAGCATTTCTCAGCTGAATCTTCAAATATGAGTAACTCTTTGAAAGGCAAAGATTATGTGAACAGAAGTGAAGAAGTGAAAGCTAATTGAGGAAAGGATGAATGAATGATGGAAGTAGCATTCTTTTTTTTTGAGACAGGGTTTTGCTTTGTAGTTCAGGCTGGCTCTGAGCTCACTATTTGGCCTAGGCAAGCTTAGAATTCAGCAATCCTCCTGTCTCTGCCTCCCGAGTGCTGGGATTACAGGCGTGAGCCACCATGCCCGGCACTGTGGTATGTGGTATTGATTGTTGGTGGGCATGAGTCTCCATGCCCAGCATTGTATGTGGTTACCAGGGATCAAACTCAGGACCTTGTGCTTGCGAGGCAGGCGCTGGAACCACTGAGCTAACCCTCTGGCCCAGAATAACATTCTTAACAAAGGGAAGCAGGAGGCCTAGTCCCAAGACAGAACTGACTCTGTATCCTCAAAGATCCAAAACAGGTCCAGTTTGCTATTCAAAGAGATAATGCTTGGGGGGGGTAGTCAAATATGTGACACCTGTAGTTTCTAAGAATGAATATTGCGATTTCAGATTATAATTGAGGATTTTTATATAGGCCAAGATCAAGTTTTAAGTTACATCTTAGTCTGCTAACAAGAAAGGAAGGGAAGGGAAACAGGTGGAAGTATCTCAATAAATTAAAAGCTGCTTTTTAGCTCAAGAAAGGGATGATAATTTTTACTAGAACAGCGCTTTGGAAAAATTAAATCACTGGATAATTTTCCTGCCTGGAATCTTTTATTTTTCTATTAGAATATTGTTACTAAATTTTTCATTCATAAAAAAGACAGAGATTTGGTCCAATTATGACAGTATTCTGAAACTGAATCACACCCTATTGCACAAACATTAAGGTATTCAAGGCCACATATAAACTTATTCCTTTTGCAACTAGCTTATTGACAAAATTCTCTAGGAATGTGGTCTTATACTTATCACTCTGCACATGAATTGTTTGCTATCTCAATAGAGAGACTACTTCATTTGTACAGAAATTCTCCTCAGAGTCTGTATCTCCATAAGAACTGTGAATTAGTACTATGATTATAGATGCTTATTTTTCCCAGGAGTATCTCTCTTTACTAAAATGTCATGATAGAAGTATTAATAGTAGTGCTTTTGCCAAAAAAAAAAGGTCTAGTTCACAAGACAAATTATATAATGTACTCATTTAATAGACATTTATCACTGTTTCCCTACCTGACAATCTTGTCCTTTTCTTGTGCTAAAAATTCTGTGACTTTCTTGGAAGAACTCCCTCTTTATTCCCCCTCAGTTCATATAACTGGAGTAGTATTTCTTCCAATTTCTTACTTCAAGGAAAAAGTCGGAGCCATTGATAGGGCTTTGTCATTTAGCAATCAATTCCCTTTGCTCTAACATTTTATAAAAGGATGAGTATATGACTTAATTAAAACCCATGACACAAAGTCAGAACTTCTGTCAGTATTATTAAGAGTATAAACTTTCCATTAAGTTATTATATTATCATGTTAATCTGTCTAGTAAATGTTTTCATGTTCCAGCACAATTTAGCTTGAATTTATGACTAAAAGCCCTCAGTTCTTTGTCATGGACAGTTTGCTAACTCTCCCCAAATATTTCCCTCATTACAGTCTAAAAATCTTGTGCTATCATACATATATACACATACACTAGAGGCCCAAAAATACTTAACAATGCAATGCACAGTTCTTTCTTTCTTAGGCTGGTAAATTACTCAATATACATAATCCTCATTATTTTGATTGCTATACACAAGTCCCTTCCATCATGCCCAGCTTGCTATTTTTTATTCCCTGATACAATTTCCTGTGTGGCCTTTATTTCATTTTGGAGCTGTAAGAAAAGAGTCATTCTTTTAATACATGTGAGTGTCATTGTGGTTTGTTCTGACATTTAAAGATTTTGCACCTGGGCTGAGGATGTGACTCAGCAGCAGTGTTTTCTGGGCATGTGCAAGGCCACAGGATCAACCCCTGGCATTGCCTGCAAACAAACCACTAGGTGCCCATATTCATCCCTGATGTCATGCAATTGGGAAACAGACCATGTCTAAAACCTCAGAACTCAAAAATCTATGAGACAATCAAATAAACTTGTACTTAATCCTATTTGTGTTATGTTTCCTGTTACCAAATAATTTGACTGCTACCTTTATTCTCTATCTTAGGTTTACATGAAATTTTTCCTAAAGACTCTATAGCAAACGTTCATGCTGTAAGCTCCATTATGCTGCTAGAGTTTTCATACTTTACCTCGAGTACCATCCTTGTTCCTAAAAGTTGGTGTGATGTTTAATGCAGAGCTCTTCTTAGTGATATGGGCTGAGACTGAATTTGATAGTTGTTTAGCAATATGAGCTGGTGTTGTATTTGACAGCTGACCAGCTTTATTTTTTAAGAAAATAGCTGTATTGGGAATTTAGAGACTATGCTTCTACAACTGTCTTTCTCTTAACCAACTGAGTAGCACTGGATAATTCACACTGATTTTCACTGTGAATTTACTACTTTCCAAGTTGAAGAGGCTGGTTTACAAACCATGTTTAAATTTTTTTCTGTCCATAACATTTTAACATTACTCAGTTGAACCCCATCTATTGATCATTTGATCTGATTGTTTATCTGCATACTGCAATGAAGGCAAAGCCCAAAAGATGTTTTATTTGGCATTACTGTATAAAGCTAGTGGAAAAAAGAACTAATCTTTTTACATCAGTTACTATTAGTAAAAGTTTAAATTGATTGAGGAAGAAGAATACTCCAGTTCAATAAAAACAATCTAGATAAGAAAAGTCTGGTTATTTCTTCACAATACACCATGGCACAATTATTCAGTGGGTGAACTTTATGCTGGTCAGTGATATGTAAAATACTTGAAGTTTCTTGGAGTCAAAAAGGTCTTATAAAAGGTTACTTATAACCTAATTTAAATGAAGCTCTGAGCTAACTGTACATATGCATCACTGATCATTTGTTTTTGATGAAATTTATAGACCATGCAATCTTTCAAATGGTATTTTGGCTTAGAGAAGTGTGTGTATTGTTTCATAACAAAAGTTAAATTTGTTGTTCTATTGTTCCTGGACAAACTTGACCTTCCATAGACCACATTATGTTCCATTTTCCCCTCATGGAATATCTCAGTACAAAGGTAACAATTTCAAATACTTCAAGAAATGAGTATGTTCAGGTGTACAATCCATTGCTTGCAATTAAACATCTTATGACAGTTGAAATGTATGTATAAATTTGGTGGCAAAGCTTACTCCAAAACAATGTTGGCAGATTATAACTTTTCTCCAATTTAATATGAATAATTCTATACTTTTACTAAAATTGAAACACTGGTTGATGACTGAATATTTTCTATTGTGGGTATGACTTATACTGTATACACACACATATATATTCAAATAGATATAAATGTATATACATACATATATACATACAAAGCCATACACACACAAATGCACATTTCTACTACCTTGCCTGTCTGAAGACTAAAAAGTTAAAAGAGAATCAAAACCTACAACCCACAGAATACATCAGACCCATCACTCACCTTTGTAAATACTTTAATTAGATTCCATTATGCTTTTTTATTAATGGATAGTCTATAATGTCTATGATTTATTTTGTACTACAAAGGAAAAATTGAATAGTTCTACTGGAGTGCATATATTCTGCAGAGCTGAAAGTATTCAATATCTCAATCTTTATGGAGTTTGGGGATTTTTTTCTTGGAGTGCCAGAGATTGAACTCATACCTTGCACTTTCCAAGCAGGCAGTGGTGCCACTGAACTAAATCCTAGGTGGGCTTTTTTTAATTGATTTCTTTCTTGGTACATTTTATATTCAGCTCACAATCACACTCAACACTGGAGAATTTGTACCAGTATATGACACAAGTTCATTCTCATTTTTACCCATATCCCTACCCACCCCACAACACCCACACCTACATACATGTTCTTTCTTTTTCTTTTCAAATCATATTTATTCTTTCCCTTCATTACTTTCCCCTACCACATTCCCTTTGAATATTTCCTATAGGTGGGCTTTATTTTTTTTGTTAACCCCTGATCTACACTCTAAACTGCATTTGATTGTCAGGATTTTAGTATAAAGATTACAGAACAGCATTTTTAACCGTGTGTGTGTGTGTGTGTGTGTGTGTGTGTGTGCGTTTATACAGCAGCAAGAATATAATGTGTTACATAGAAACATGGAATTTTGTGTACTTACATAGCTTCAAACTGTGACTCCTGCCTTAATATGACCTCCCATGTGTCATAGATCTATATCTGATTCCCAAGATAAATATAATTCATCTTTGTTTTAAAAATTATGTAACAGAGATGTGATACATGACGCTAATTGTTTTTAACTCAGTCATCAATGGTTTCTTGATCTGGATCAGAATAATAGCTTGTGTAAAATTAACAAAAACTGTCTGTCCGTTCCCTGGCCCTAAATACATTTCTGAGTGTGTGAATGTGAACAACATCCCGTAAGCCAGGAATGAGTTTGGGAATTCTCTTATGAGCTCTCTACATGGCAGCAGGGTAATTCTGGGAAGCTCTCTCCACGTTACACCTTGATATGCCCAGCAAGCATGGGAATCAATGGGAGTAATGGAAATGTAACACATGTCTGTCTCTTTTTTACAAAGGAGTTTTTCAACTTTTCTTTGCAATGAAAACTAGAGTAATTCTTTGAACTAAAAAGGCATAGTGACGTGCACGCACAAGATTGTGTGTATTCTGTAAGAAATCTTTGAAAGGAGTTCATAAATGATTCGTCTTGGTACTTATGAATGGCACTTAACCTACGAGGAATATCAAATATGCCCTAAAACACTGCATTGTATAATGGGGGGGGGAAGAAAGAGAAAGTTATTCTTGTCCAACTCTCTCAATATATTGCTCCCTAATTTCAGTACATAATTCTATATGATATAAATTCAGGTGTTGGAGAATTATGTATTGATACCTGGTGCTTATGAAAATCTCAAGGGTGATTAAAAAGCATACCTTATCCTACTTTCTTTGAACCATCTGAAATAAGTTCCTGTTGCCAAGAGCAAAAACACTAAATGACTTTGTTTTTTTGCTCTAAATGCAGGGCAAAAGAACAGGCAATAAATGAATATTACTTTCTAATGCGGGTCTGCTTCCAATCATGATGCATGTGTGTTACTTTCATGTCTTAGGAAAATTAGCTGCAAGTGAGTGGCTTCTTTTAGGTTTTAAATTTTCCCTATTTATAGCAACATTGCCTTGGCAGTAAAGAATTTCATAGATCAAGATCCACTTTCGGATAGCATGTTCATCATCAGAACAAACGTCCCCAGCACTAATTACCCTTTTGTTTTTAATTGACCAGTTAATTAACTGCATCAGATAAATTAAAAATCTCCAATTCACTTAATTAAGGTGCTTCACTGTTTTACTTCAGTGTGATAAAAAACCACTGAAGGAAGACAAGATTCTTATTAATTTTTACAATGGATTTCCAACTTCAGCACACTCAGAATTATTTACTATCAACCTAAATCAATAACAAATTAAAATGTAAAATATTTATGAACTAAAAAAATCTGATATAGAGTAGGAAATTCCAACTGCCATTTAGTTGGGCAAAGGAGTAAGTGAAATTGTGACATTATATTCTTTGTTTTCAGAATATAATACTATCACTTTGATGATTCTTACGCCAAGTTCTCAAAATAAGCAGTCATGACAGATGATAGATCAGAAGAAAGATATAATGAGTTTAATGTGATCATAGAAAAAGCATTAGTTCTTTTCTTAGACACAGCATGATTACATGTTAAGATGTTAACGGCATGAAATAAATTCAACTATGCTTGTTATGGAAAGAAAATTATTTGTACATTTTAAAATTGAATTCTTTATTGGTACATTTTATATACAGTTCACAATCACAGTCAACACTGGGAAATTTGTAACAGTATATGACAGAAGTTAATTCTCATATTTACCCATATCCCTATCCATCAACAATCCCTCACCTCTTATATACATGGTATTTCTTTTTCTTTTCAAATCATATTTATTCTTTCCCCTGATTACATTCCCCCACCACATTCCCTTTAAATATTTCCTATTTCGTGAAATTTATCATACATCCTAGAACTCATTTACATCTACAGGCTCTCATACCAGAGAAAAAGATATGGTATTTACTTATCTGTGATCTATTCACACTTATTAGTGTGTCCTCAAGGTGTATCCATTTGCACATAAATGAATGAAACTTGTCATTCTTTAAGGCAGAGTAATACTCCATTTTATACTTTTAAAAAAACCCACATCTTCTTTATCCAGTCCCCGGGCATCTCGGTTGTTTCCAAGGTTGAGCTATCACAAACTGAGCTGCTATGAACATGGGTGTATATATGTCTTTACAATATGAATCTTTTAATTCTTTTGGGTATATTCCTAGCAGGGGAATAGCAGGATCAAATGGAACCTCTAGTCCTAGTTTTCTGAGGAATCTCCACACTGATCTTCACAATGGTTGTACATATCTACAATCCCACCAACAGTGGAGAAGGGTTCCTTTCTCCCTGCAGCCTCACCAGCATTCATTGCTGGTTGATTTTGCAGTAGCAGCCATTCTTTGTGGAGTCAGATGAAATTTCAGTGTTGTTTTCATCGGCATCTCTCGAATGACCAATGATGTTGAACATTTCTATCACAGAATACAAGACTCAGCTTAGTGATCTATATAGTCCTGTTCATATGTCTTTCGCTTAAGGCCATGAAGTCTTGCTGAAAGACATGAATGTAAAGTACCCTTTTTTGAGAATATGAAATAATATTTTCCATCAACTTATGCATTGAAATGCACTATTAGCATACAGGTGATTCAGTCCTCCCTTTGAAAACTGAAGCAGAGAGATTAACAGTTGTCTTAATTCAGCTCATAATTCTGAATAAAACCTAAAACGGAAACACTAAAACTTCTGTAAAATATGTTAGGTATAATTCTTAGAAACATTGGATTAGGAAAAGACTTTATAAAGAAAACCTCTATAGCATGAGAACTAGCAGAAGAAATCAACACATGGTATCTCATCCTATTAAAAAGCTTCTGCCCAGCAAAAGAAACCACCAGCAGAGCAAAAAGACATCCAACATTATAGGAAAAAAAATTTACCAGCAGGTTCTCAGATAAAGGGGTAGTATCTAGAATATAAAAAGAGCTTTAAAACATCAGCCCCACAATTTAAAGATCCAATTCACATATGGGCATCTGAAATGAACACTTTTTAAAGAAGTAAAAACAGTTAAGAACCATATGAAGAAATGTTCAGTATCACTAGTCATTCGAGAGATGCAGATGAAAACAACACTGAGTTTCTAACTCATGCCACAAAGAATGTCTGCTATCTTGAAATTAATCAGCAACAAATGCTGGAGAGGATGTGGGGAGAAAGGAACTACTTGTCAGTGTGGAGATTCCTCATAAAACTTGAATTAGAGATCCCATTTGACCCTGCTATGACAGATACTGTGAAACAGAAAATATTCAAAGGGAAATAGGGTGTACAGGTAAGTAACAAGGGTAAGAAAAATTGTGATGGTAATAAAAAAAGGGAAACAAAATTTATGTACATAGAGGTGGGGGTGGTAGAGTGGGTGGGGGAGGGGAAAATTAGTATTAAATCATGTTATATACTGGTAAAAACTCTTAATATTGTGTAAGATCATGATGTGTATATATGATGTACCAATAAAGATTCAAATTTAAAAAAAAAACCTGAGACTTGAGTGCACACCTATCACTGAAGGTTCTCCCTACTTGGTTACCATTTTGATCTTATGCAAGCAGAACTCTGGCTTCTGTGAATGCTATCAGTAAACTGCATGTAATTACATGTTATAGACACATTCTTAGTATTCACAGTATGATAATAAGAATAGGAAAATATAGGTAAGTAACATTATATTGATCAGCTTTTTGTCACTGAGACAAACTACTTAACACACACAAAAAAATATTTCAGCTTACAGTCTCAGAGGTTGCAGTCCATGGCTGGCTAGATTTATGGCAGAAACATCACGAAAAAGGGGCAGAGCAAAGGAAAGCTGCTTACCTCAGGTCATTCAGGAAGGAGAGAGAAAGTGGATGAAGGAGAGGAAAGATATGCATTTAAAAGCATGCCTCAAGGGATCTACTTCTCCAATCAGGACTGCTTCCTCATAGGCCACTCAGCTATGATTTCTTCCATGAGTTGTCTTTTGATGAGGTCAACACGTTTATGATTCAGTCGTCTCTCTAGACCTTAGGTCTGAGTATTGGAAATCAAGCCCTCAACACAGGAAGTTTTTTGGGTCACTTCATATATAAACCACATCAGATACTACTATATTGTAGAGGATTTGTAATTTTGACTCCCTATTTATAAAAACAGAAGATAAGAAATACTGGCTCATCCAGACACACTATGGATAAGGAGAACAAAATGATATAGTTCTAATACTTTCTCAGAAGGCAACATGTGATACTTTTAGGGTTTTATGTCCTGTTCTGGGGAACTTTTTGGTTGTTTTTATAAGAGGAGGGCCTGATAAAGACCAGGAAGATCTTATAGCATATTATCTTTAGAGTAAACTGTATAGTGAAGATAAGTTCTTGATATAGATTTTGTTGATAGCATCAAAAAAGAAATTATATCTTCTACAAGCAAATATCTCCTATAGGAAGCAGCTTGATTGCTTTTCCACTCATTATTCTTTAGCACAGGGACAAGAAATTGTGCTAGTTAATCAATGAGTTGAACAGAAGAATATACAGACTACTTACTAATGATGAACCATAAAATAGGAAACTTATTCTGTAACAGAAATAATGATATCCTTGTGATGTCATCCTAGTATAAATCAGTCACATGTAAGACACAAAAAATAGGGGTAGTTGTGTTCTAATTAAACTTTATCTATAACAAAACAGGTAGAGGTTATTTAATTCATGGTCATAGTTTGCTAATCTCTAGGATAAAAACTGACCTGGAGTTAAGTGCTAAGGTCTAATTCTCAGTTCTCAGTTTAAGCATATTACTATCTCATTCAAAATCTGCACTGACAAAAACCTGGAAGAGACAGAACCTTTTTATCTCATTATGTGTTTAATAAAAAGTATATGCAGGAAATATTTTTCTTTGCTTGCTTTACTACAATCAAACAAAAAACAAAACAGACCAGTATAGGCTAAAAAAGCAAATAAACCTAACCAAATGATATTTGATAAGTGTACTGGTAAGTTTTGCTTATGTTTTACAAACTGGATTATTAAAATTAATTCAAAGTATAAGTGTAGAGGTAAAAAACAACTGGTTTTATTTCAGTTGAACTTAAACAACAACAACAAATGAAAAAAAACAGCAAAACCAACAGGATGCAGGGTACAGCTGTGTCAGTATTCACTGTATGCTTACATTTTGATATAGCTGCAAAAATTCAGCATAACACAAGTTGCACTAATGAAAGCACAGTGGCTAAAATGAGGAAGGTTCTGATCACACATAAAGACAGTGTTGTCTTCTGAGCATCAGGCTTCAATGGGAGCTCTGACAAACTGAACTGCTCTCCTGAGGAGAAGAACAAGGATGATGAAGTGGTGGAAGACATGACTTATGAGGGTCAGTGGGGAGAAATGAGTATGTTTAGCCTGGGGAAGAGAAGATTCACCAGGCAGAAGATAGCCATCTTCAAATATTTGAAGGGCTGTCTCCTGGAAGAAGGATTAAACTTATTATTTGTGTCTCAGGATGACAAAACTAGGACCAAAGGGTGGATATTTCAGGGCAGCAAATTTCAGTTTAATATCAGCCCTGAGCATTTTAACAAGTAAAACAGTTTAATCAGTGCTTATGTGCACTGCCCTTGAAATTTAGGCAGTCTGTGTTTTCATTCTCAAAACTAAATAGGTCACAGAGGTGTAAATATCGTATCTGTTCTCTGGTATGAGAAACTGAAGATGTTAGTGAATTCTACAATGTGTGATGGATATTGTGAAATCCAAAATATTCAAAGGGAAATGTGGAGGAGTGAATGTGATGGTAATAAAAAAAGGAAACAAAGCTTATTTGCTTAAGGGTGGAGTGTTGGGGGTGGGTAGGAGAACAGGAAAAATGCGAATTAAATTGTGTCACATACAAATTCTCATTATTGAGTGTGATCATGTGTATACACAATGTACCAATAAAGGTGAAAATTAAAAAAAAACTTAAAGACAATAGCTTTGTGATATGAAGAAAGTAATGAGTTTTATGAAAATTACAATGCAAGGAGCAGTATTGTACCTAAAGGGGTTCACAGAAGGATTTAAGAAGATCATACAAGCAGAGAAAGTAAAGCCTTTCTCCATGAGATACATAGTTCTTTGCAATTAGGAGAACCGTTTATAAGGATAAGCTAGATTATACCCTTTCTATGTTACAATAGTATTCTGATCAAGTGAAATTTATACTGGATGATATCCTAAGCGCTTCTAGATCTACAGTTTGTCATTTCTATATAAAAGCAGAAAAGAGGAAATTTTCCAAACCGTAAATCATTAGCTCCTAATCCAACACTTAGATACATTTGTCAAGTCTGTAAAAGTTAAGAATTTCCCAGAGAAGACACTCAGGCTTCTTCTTAAATCTGAAAAGTGGATGTCTCTGAGCCCATGTACTTACACATTTAAAACATCATCAAAAGACAACACACACCTCAAGAGTGATTGGTCTTGTTACACCCCTCTTTGCTACATTTTGGAGGATAAGTCCAGCTGTCTAACTTTCAGAACATTTTACTCTTTTGTCTTTCCTGTTCTATATCTGAAGGTATTGTACCTACCTTTTCCTGTGCTCTACCAGGGAGTGAAGAAACTAGAAACAAACTCTTAGGATTAGATATAGCACGGAAAAATAGGAAGAGACAGAGAAAGAATAGGATACCAGGAAGTATGCTGAAAGGAATAATGAGAACACTAGGAATAATGTGATTTATCAAATTCTGAATAGGATTCAGAACTGTCAAGAATTATACATGCATTGCTTGATGTAATTTCAAAGATGTATAGGCTGTATAATATCATTGCTTTGATCTTACAAATAAGAAGCCTGAGGCTGGAAGGAGTTAAGTAACCTGGCAATATGCACAGAGTTAACAAGAGGCAGAAAAACAATCGCTCCACTGACTAATGTCCAAATCCTGATCCTATGCTTTCCCATCACAGTAACCAATATTACATACTTGACAGTTTGTCCAGTGCTTACCTTCAGAGACTGTGCTCCAATTTCAGAGTACAGAAAATAGTAACTTCTCTTCCTCTCTGAAAAGAAATTTCTATATTGGATGAGAAACTTCCTTTTAGGACTCTCCTTAATTACATTTTTAAAATGCTACAAAGCTAGTAATGTGTTTCTGTGATTGAAAAATGTAGTATTCAGTCCAAAATTATGCAAAGTATCAGATTAAATACAGTGAAACGCTTTCCTTCTTGCAGGATTTCTTAGTAACTGCTGAAATCCCCTATAGCATCCCATTGAATCCCTTAGTGCTGATGTGCATTATAAAATATGAAGACAAATAAGCACATACAGCTCCTTGATTCTCAACTTCCTTTGTTCCATAGTGCTTTTCCAGGAGTGTGTCCCATGGAACACAATTTTGGAAGCCTGATCCATTCTGTAGTTATTCACAGTGACTATTTCAGGAGAAATCCCTACCTTATCATGTGATGTTAATTTTTCTAGGAACAACTAATGATTGTTATAGGAACTGTGAATTAAAAAGAGCCTAAGATATATGTGATATACATTATTAACGTTTCTCACTCCTGCAGAACTTGTCAGGAAAACTGACTGAATTTGAAGCATATATAAGACATGCATCACTAAATTTTCTCTCTCTCCCCAAAATACTTGTCAAGTTGGATGCATTTTAATCACTTTCTTGCCAATTTAAAATTCTGGGAGCAGAGATGATGAAAAATATGCCTTTCTCTGGGCAGAAATATGAAATTTCTGACCTATGTGAAAAATTAGTGAAATAGCATATTTATATCTATAGATAAATGTTGCCATAAATACACTAAAATCATCCAGCTGTAAAATCTCTACTAAGAACACAGTTTCCTTCAGAGCTATGCATTAGGGGAAGGAGAGAAAAAAATAAACCATGGCACACACACAGCAGGATGCACCCGATTCCATTCTGTTGCTGTTGGCTAACATTCATGGCCCCCACTCCTTGGACATTTGGACCTTTAATTTCTCTTCTAGCAACCTGTCCCCTGATATGTGTTCCTGTTGGCAGTTCTGACCTCACAGAGACAGGAGTTGTTTCAAGAGGAAAATGTGGTTGCTTGCCAATAATTATACAGCAAAACTGGGAAATTCCTCTAAAAGAGAGGCTGCAATATAAAAATAATGATTTGTTACACACACACACACACACACACAATCTATCTATCTATCTATCATCTATCTATCTATCTATCTATCTATCTATCTATCTATCTATCTATCTATCTATCTATCTATCATCTATCTATCTATCATCTATTGAGAGAATATTCACTGGGAATAGAAAGATCATTTCACCCTAGTATTTGAAGTGCCTTCCTTGGCTTTGAGTAGTTGCAGAAACTTGGGCTAGGCTTGCTTTGCAGAGGAAGTATGTTCATTAAATGTGCAGGCACTGAGGCCGCTGCTGCCATGGTGTGTGACATGGGAGGGGTCCACCTTCACTCCCCAACCCTGTGAAACTATTGCCAAAGGAAGAACAAGTTGAATATGAAAAAATTCACCTGCTGAACTGAAGACATGCTTCTCCAAGAGGTGGTTTTTAGATAGCTCAGATTTCTCAATATTATCTGTCATCTTCCTACATTCTTGCTTACAGTAGGCACTATTAGTTTGGCACATCTCCAACTCACATTAACATAAACAGTGTTCCACTTTTGTAAATGTATAAGATGTGCTTGTCAAATATGTCTTTTTTTGATTTTTAAAATTACTCAGGAAAAAATAAAATGTAGGCTCAGAAAAATCAACTAACATTTCCATAGCCACAGAAGGCAAATTATTCACTTTTAACTGCTTTTTATATTCTTCACCTTCTAACTGTATGTGACCTTGGACAAAATGATGATCTTAATGCATATCTAGATCAAGGCTGAGTTATTACCAGTTTGATGGAAATAAAGGCAGAATGTTGAATTCACACTGGGAGGTAATGAGTAGTGCCTTCTGCAGAGCTTCTCCAAGGAGTGACACTCCCCAGAACACACTTGTGAAAACTAGTTCAGGGGAAAGAACAGTGTGCCAATAATTCATGGGACTCAGTGATAGGCTGAATTTTCTACAGCACCCCCTGTAATTTGAGAAAAACTGAGCAAAATCTCTGATCCTAGAAATTCACATTGAGATGGGAGCGAAGGCAACACAAGACAAATGCAACAGTCAAGGCCCAATGATCAGAAGGAGCAGCCAAGCTTCTATATCATGCAACACTACTTCACATAACAGCCTCCAGTGCACAAATAGTATATCACTGAGTGTGGCCTTTGACCCAGATTGCTTGACTTCAACATGAGTGGCCTTTCCATATTATTTGTCAAAAGCCTGGGATAGCTGTAAGCCTGCCAGATACATGTACTTGGACTCGGACTGAGAGAACATTAATGGGCTTGCAGAATAATAGTAGGCAAATTGACCATGGACAGAGTTTTGGTAAAACCTCTAGGAATGGGGGTGAGAGGCTGGACTGAGATCAAGCAGAGTGTTGCTGTGAGGAACTGCCTTTCTCCTGTCCCAGAAGATGTGTGCAAAGAGAACAAGAGCAAACAGCCATGACTCCGAACTGTAATTCTCTTTTTCTGCATCGTATAAACAACAGATCCTCATTTGGGGGCAGAGCTAACAACTTAATCCAGCTGTTCACCTGCCTAAGATATATCCTCTGAGCTCATATGTCCAGCATGGCCTTGGCTTTGTCTATCCACCCACAACCTATAGATAATAAAGGCAGTGATCTGCTGGCTCTCTGGACTTTTCAAAAGGAAGTAATCATACTTTGGAGTCAAAGCTCTGGTGACAAGCTGCCCAGGTTCTAAATTTTACCTATCAGGAAATCTTTAATTAATATATACTGGCTATGGATATTAATTCAGCGGTATAGCTATTGCTTTGGGTTTTGTGGAGGAGTGTCCAGGCCATCTATTTTGCCATCTTGAAATCCTCTGCTGCCTGTATTTAAATTCAGATTGTGCTTCTGGTGAGGGACATTGTGCAAGTTATTTAACTCCTCTGTGCTTATGCTTACTCATCAGTAAAGTGAAAATAATAACAGCTTTAAACAAGCTTAAGATGAGAAAAAAAGTATTTAGATAAATTGCTGGCAGTACCAGTTCATAAGAATCCAGAGACTAATAAAAAGTTGCTGCTTTATCATTATCAGTATTATTATTATACAGAAAATAGAAAAAAAAAGGTTATCTTAAAGATGCTTCAGTTGATACTTATGTTAGTCATCTTACTAAAATTCTATAGTTTTAGCATTCTGCCAAGATTCGATGATCTTATTCCAGGAAGATTGTAATTATACTTTCATTTGATCAATTTACTTTAATAAGGAAATGAATGAAATGTTTGTATTTTTCATGATACACTGGAGAAAACATATGGTCTGCTCTCATGGCATATTTTTCAGAACCTTCTGTATTGTGAATTTGTACAGGGGAGGGATTAATTTGCAAGAATACAGTGTATGAATGGGTGATTGCTTGTTATATCCGAGTACCTTAAGTGTATTTCACAGATATTATAGAAAAAGCGTTCCAAAAGCAGTAACAATTTGAATAAGTGCTCCTTTTTATCTCAAAAAAATTTATTGCAGTCTGGTGGAAGAATTATACACTTGAACATCTCTTTTAAATATAAGCAATGAAGAGTTGTAAGTGGGCTTAACCTTGACTAACAGCTAACAAGCAGCTACTATCACTAGTTTACAATAAGAAAATAAGTAAAGGAAGAATTCTTTTACATTAAAATGACCTCAGCCAAGGATATCATTCACACCTCTTCTCAGATATCTACACAGTCATGAAACATACAACATTCGACCAGCGACAGGCTACCTACACAAGAGTGGCCAATAAAACTATGGGAAGCTGAAATACATTTCATGCAATGACATCATAGCCATCATGATGTCACAGTGCACTGTGCATTGCTGATTTTGTTGTTGTTGTTTTAATTACATCAAGGCCACCTGGAATAATGCAGCTACATCATTCAGGTTTGTGTAAGAACACTGTGTGTGTAAGTAAACAATGATAAAATTGGTTAGTCCACACTTCTTAGGATATCTCTCATTAAGTGATATCACACACACACACACACACACACAAACACACATGCATTAATGGAACCACTGATCTTTAGGCTCTCAGAAGAGACTCACTCTTATAAAACTGCAACTCTGAAATATGTATGCAGTTCTCCCATGTTATAAAGTTTGACTCCAAAATGTAAAGAGATACTTGAGGAAAAACTATTTTTAGCTGACTCCTTGCAAACATAATAAAGATGAGTTTGAAAGTGTATTAATCATGTTGCAAGGTGTTAGTCTGAGGATTCAGAGCAAAAGAAATAGTGTCATGACAGTTTCACATTTTTTCAGGCCCACTCATTCTCTTATCAGTTTGCAGAATGTACTTGTCTTTCAGAGGATGCACACATATAAACGAACTAAACCCATATAGAAGAGCACATACATCTTGTCTTTGTGAATCACTTTCCTTCACTTTCCCTAACATAAACTCCCTGATGTCCTAGCCCGAGCAGTGGTCTTGGCACAATATTGTTCTTGATTTCTCTATTGCCTCCTGGGGCCCTGCCTTTCAAATATCTAATGTGAATTTTCTCATGAATACCAATGATATACAGTTCCATTTTTCTTTCAAACTTTTCATCCCCCAGGCACTCCAAGTACTCTGTGACTATTTTCAAGATATACATAACTAGATGAATAGCAATTACTTGTAATAGAAAGTAGAAAAGGCAAAGGGCTTCTTACTGGTTCTGGGAAGATTTAACCACATTGATACAGCATTTATTAAAAATTCCCATAGGCCTTACAGTACCATGAATGGCCACCTCCCTGTCTGCTCCATCCCTGGAGATTCCCAGGTGCCTCCTACCCTGGGATTTTGCTCCTCTCACAGGGGATTTAGTCCCTCTTTTCTCTTCCATGTTAACCTAAGTTGCATTTAGCGAGCAGTGAACATTTTATTCAGTCCCTATTCAAATCGAAGTAAGGGTTTAATTTGCTTCCCTGTCTTCTGGGGCTAATCTTCCTTCATTGAACACTCAGACTCCCATTAACTCAAGGAGAACAACCCCCTAAACAGCCTTTGAACGAGACACTGAAAGACTAATCGTTCCTCTGGAAGTGTTCCTACCAGCGCCTGCTGGCATCAGTGAGCACCTCCCTTTGTGTATCCTACACCGCAGGGCACAACTGCACATAAGCCATGACTTTACGAGAGTAGTTGGTGATAATTAACATCTTACCCACTTCTGAACTCTTGGGCTGCATTTCTGGAATGCACATCACAGTGCTCATTACACCTGCAGACCTGCCATTTTTAGGTAAATACCACAGCATCAATTCCTGCTGAGTGTCAGAAACTTTTGTCACATAGGAGATGCCAAAGCCATCCTTCACAGAAACGGCACAATGGCACATCTCCAAGGTCAGCCTCTTATGTCAGTGCACCAGTTCCAAACCCTGCCACTCTTCACATTCCATGATTTTTGCTTCATTATTCACAATCAAAAAGTCTCAGGTGTCAAAATTAAGTAATACATTCCATTTGATCTAAAAAATGATTCGGTAGTCTCCACTATTATCTACGTTCCCTTTGTAATTGCTGGGAACTTCTTCAGTAAGGCTCCAATCCTACCTACCCTGTATATGACACAGGCTTGCAAAACAACAACAACAACAAAACACACACAAAGAGACAGAACTACAACAGAGAGAGCGGGCTGCCAGGATGACTGATAACCAACGCAAGCCACAAAGGCCTTGTCCAGTTTCAGGCACTGATTTTTATTGTCAATCAATTGAGATAAGGGTAAGTTACATGTGGTTTCCATGGAAATTAATGTAAACAAGCACAAGACCAGTGTTTCTCAAATGAGGAGGAAAATGGGCTGGAGATTTAGCTTAGTTGTTCCAGTGCCTACCTAGCAAGTGCAAGGTCCCTGGTTCCATCCCAGGTAACTACATACAACAATACTGGCCATGGTGACTCACACCCACTGGCAATCAGGACCACATATCACAAATGTTGGGCTTGATAGTTCATGCCTGTAATCCCAGTACTCAGGAGGCAGAGGTAGGAGGACTGCTGAGCTCAAGGCTTGCCTGAGCTATGTAAGTGAGATAAGTGAGCTCAGGGTCTGCCTGAACTACAAAGTGAGACCCTGTCTCAAAAAAAAAAAGGCAGGGGGAATAAACAAAATATTTGGTTATAATTAGAACATTGTCCTTCTAGTCAGACGGTTTGTTGTGGAAATGAAATTAGAGTGAGTTACTTTGACCTCAGCATGTAGACTTCGACCAGATTCACTTCTCAAAACAAACTACTTGTAGGGTTAACTCTCCATCTGCTTTGGCATAGTCAATATCACAATCCTTGGTATCAGTGGTTCTTATAAACTGGCTTAGACAAAAATTAAATAATCTCTTTCTTGATATGCAGAAGCAGAAGGTGACCTGTATATGTGCACGTAGCCATGTCTGTTTATATGATGTAATGTGTTTATCCAACATTATTTCTGTAATTTGAGTGCTACTCCCAAACGGACTCTGAATGAAGGATTGAAATACAAGTGATTTGGTTAGGAGATTTAATGGATTTCACAGACAGAAAATGAAATTGATACATATTTGTTATTAAACCAGTAACTGGAGTGGTCAACTGGATCTCAACCCTCTGGGAACACAGGTAGGAAACACAGAGCAATGCTCAATTACCTCAGTGGACAGCTCAGAATGTGAGTATTTTTTAAAAATCAGTTCGTCTGTAATTATTGATGGAGGAGTTGCTTTAGGGAATAATAACTCTTGGGCACTTTTGTTTTCCCTCCATGAAGGTAAGCACGCTTCCTAGTTAAGAAAATATCTCTCAGCCACAGTGAGTTAAGTTTCTACATTGTAGCCACCAGAGTGGGAGTCCTGAAAAACCATAGGTGGCAGGGATGCAGTGGGAGATTTACTGAGGGCATGGACAGCGCCTGCTACAATTATTAACCCTGCCATATATTAGTTATAGGATTTGGCACAGGCCTGGAAATACACTCATTGCTTTGTATAAAGATTGGAATTTGGCAGGAGTTTTTATTACTAGAATGCCAACCTTATTACTATTAATCAATATTTCTGTTTGCAGTTGGCTTCTCCATTAAATTAGAAGATAGAGAGACAAGACCAGAAAAGCTCCAATAAAAAATCAAAATCTGCCTTTTAAATTAATTTGCAAATTTTACATTATGCAACTTTATGTTTACTTATATTTAGATGGATATTATTTTATAAACTGTAAAAGAGTAAAGAAGATAGAAAAGTTATTCAAATGAACATTTTCATTGTATAAAAAGTTGCAGAAACATGTTCTGGAACATTACGTTAATACCTATTGCTAATTATATAGAAATTCATACCGCAAACCAATTTGCATGGAATTAACAATTAGGTGTCTTGGGCAACTATCACATAGGAAGGGTTGTAAATATCCACACTGAGGCCGAATACATATTACTCAAGGATTAGGTATTTCTGTAGTGCTTGATGTATCAGAATATATTTCATATTTTTGGCTTTGTTTAATTTCAAAGTATTTATAAGAAAAGTATTATTACTCCCATTTTACAAGAACATGCATTTGTGACCATACAAACAAGTGATTTGCTTTAGGCAACAAAACTAGGAGAGAACGATGCCGAAAAGCAGCCCAAATCTTCCCTCCATCTGGGTCTTCAAGCATGAAAATGAAATTCCAGCTGCAAAGTCTCGAGACCACAAATCTCCAGTTACCTAGGAATGGTTCTCCTGGTATGATAGTTTGCTATATGAGGACAACTCAAGGCAAATAGGGAAGGTTGGAACCTCTAGCTGGTATATAAAATGTGCAAATAAATTTAGTGGCATATACTGTAATCCCTTGTAATCACATTACTATGTAGATGACTCTAAATTTCCAGTTTCAGTGCTCGCTTCGGCAGCACATATACTAAATTTCCAGTTTCACAATGTTTCTAGGCTGTTTTCTCTTAGGATTGATTGTATTCTACACAGCTTTGAAAAAATGAATCAATTTTCTCTAAGTGGTTCTCATGAATAGCATTAGCTACATTCATATTCTAATACTCTTTTTGGAATACATTTTACTCATTTTCCTCTTACATATATTTACATAAATACTAAAAAATGCAAACAAACAAAAGAAGGCATATATCTTCTTGTTCCAATATTGAAATGGAAATTAGACAAGATAAAAATTGAAAAAGTTACCTAACCCAAATAGGTTTATAGAACTTGTAATATCAGGAAGCTCAAATGATTAAAAGTCTAACATCTTTCAATTTATAATTTGAGTACACTTGAGCTGTTAAAGGGCAAATCAGTTCTAATGTCATTTATTTGATCAAAAATTTAGAACACCTAACACAATTCTATTGCTCTACAGTAAGTGCATGTATTTGCAGGAAGCTTTTGACATGTAAAAGGATAAGATAATATTAGGAATTAGTCACTTAATAACACTGAAACCGCAAGCTTAAAGTTTAGCTTCGAAAGTCAATGGTCCTACGACTAGAGACTTCTCTAGGATAATCATGTGTCTGTCTACCTGCATTCTGGGCTGGGTTCTATCCTTAATGTTCCTCGTGACAGTAGAAGTGTACTGTGCTTTTTCTGAATATCATGCTTTTTATTTTACAAATTGCTGCATGGGAAGGAGGACTGAGTAGATGATCTCCAGCTGTCCAAAGGAGGAATTAGACATGTGAGAACCTGTAGATGTAAATGAGTTCTAGAATGCATGATACATTTTGTGAAATAGGAAATATTCAAAGGAAATGTGGTAGGGGAAAGTAATGAGAGGGAAGAATAAACATGATTTGGAAAGAAAAAGAAAGAGCATGTATATAGGGGGTGGGGGGTTGTAGGATGGGTAGGGATATGGGTAAAAATGAGAATTAACTCATATCATATACTGGTACAAATTCCCCAGTGTTGACTGTGATTGTAAGCTGTATGTAAAATGTACCAATAAAGAATTCAATTAAAAAAGAAAAAAGAAATGTTGAACACAAACACCCCCAGATTAATGGAGGATACAAAGTGGCAAGGGTTCCTGCCCTACCTTGCTCTCAAATTAGTCCTGGTAACTTCAGGATGTTGTTAGATGTGAGCATTAAGGCAACAAAGTAGACATTACACAGAAAGAGGTCAAAATTATATTTATAATGCAACATTGAAAGTTGTGGTCTGCAAAACTGGTTTCTGTGATCAAAAAAAGAAAGATGGCACATCTTAAAGAATAAGATAAAAGAATCAGATTTACTTACGAGGTTGTTTCTCCTTAGCTCAACCCCACAATGAATGAAAAGAAGCATCTAGAAGGAAAGTAACTATGTAAACTTGCCTGCATAATATTTAATTTAGACTATTCCATGTTGTGAGGACTCCTTGCCACTAAACTTGTGACTCTCAATGTTAAGAGTTCACCTTTTTCTTCTTCTCTCAGTTTTTCTTCCTTGAACTAAAATTTTATGTTTGTCAGATACTGAAGAAAATCACTTCAAATACTACAGTCCCTTAATGAAGGCCTTGAATATTTTGTGAACAAAATAGAAAGACTTTAGTATATAAGATTCAATTAGAAACATCTATTTAAAAATACTTGATGTTATAGTAAGAGATTAAAAAGTAAAACTTCAGTCAACTTATTTTTTTAAAAAATCCGAGTTTTTTTTATTTCAAATATTTTTTTCTGGTTCTGTTGGCTAAATCATATTATCAGTATTATTTAGTCATTTCTCCAATTGTATCATATAATTATTGAGAAACAAAATAGAATCACTTAGGTTTATGTGTTTAAGTATATTTCTGAGAGTGGATGTAAAAATGAATAAATTTTAACTTATACATTTAGAACCAAAATAATGTATGTAAGAGAAATTGTATTTGACTTACAATATTCAATATGTTCATCCAATGAAATTTTTCACCTTTTGTCTATTATGTAATTATAATTGTCGACACAAAATATATAATTATGATATTTAATTGCATTATTTTCCTGTATTTGTGGCATCTAAGTAATTATTACTGAATTACACTAAGATATCTCCCTATCCTTCACAAGGGAAAAAGAAAAATTGTTAATTCTGTATATTTTATTTACAAATACATTAATGACATTTACAAAAGTACATTATGCTTTATGTAATCTGCATTATGTTTATTTGCATCAGAATATAATAATGAAAGTATGTATGCCTACTTATATTTTTAATTTAGGATGTTTGAAACTTTACTGATCTGGTCATGGTCTATTCAGACCATTAACAGGTGAGAAAGCCCAGAACCAACAAAGAGGGGTGTAAACTCTCCAGGTGGCGAGCATTTTGTCCTTATTCTGGTCACTTCTGGGAGTTCTTAAGCCATATTAAGGAGATACAGAAAGAAACTCGTCAGATAAACCTTATGCCACTGTTATGAAAGCCTTCATCTTCCCTTGGGGCTTAGCTCAGAATATTGCATCCCATCTTAATATATGTTGTCATCAATAACAACAATCTCATTTAAGCAATATTGATTCATGACCTACAAAGAACTCTGTGTCAGTGACGTGAAACTCAAAGTAATCGCGGCCAGCACCTTTATGTGGTTTTTATCCAATGGTGGATGGGAACAGATATATGAAAAACACACAGTCACAATAAATAAAGATTGTGGTAAGTATAAAGACAGAAATGTGTTAATAAGACAGTGAGCTGTGTGTAGTGTAATGAAAGTAAGAAACACTGCAGTTATTTCATTTATTTTTTCATTGAGTATATTGGTACATTTTAGGAATACATCATGATCACATTCACCACTGACAATTTGTACCTGTACATAATATATCTTGATTCATACTTTTCCCATTCCCTGCCCTCCCTTCAGCTCCTCCACACCCCTAAACCCGTAAGCTTTGTTTCCATTCCTTTTTCCTTCAATTTTTTTCTTTCCTTTCTTTGCTTCATCTCCCAGTTCTCCTTTCCCTTTGAATATTCTCTTCCTATTTCATAATACCTATTACACATTTTGGACCTCACACTAAAGAAAAGATACAGTATTTGCACATGGTTCTCCTATTTATTTTCCTTATGAGTATGGCGTAAAGGTGCATCCATTTAGCTATAAATATCTCTAATTTATCATTCTCTTTGGCCGAGTAATACTCTATTTTATCTTTTTAAAAAAAACACATCTTTTTCCAGTCTCCAGTGATGGGCTGTTTCCAAGATTTAGCTATTACCGGCTGTGCTGCTATAAACATGGGTGCTCATATGTTCCTGTGGTATGATGCTTTTAATTCTCTCATGTATGTACCTAGCAGGAAAATAGCAGTGCGAAATAGGACCTCTAATCTTAGTTTTTGAGGGATCTCCATACTGATTTGCACAGCGGTTGCATCAGCCTACATTTAGTTACCTCAGATAGACTAACTGAAGAAAGTCAAGCCTTTGAAAATTCTTCCAACCACATGAGAATTCCCTTTCATCTATGGCATGGGAAAATGGGGAATTAGTAGGAGAATCAGACTTGTATCAACCTGCAAAATCAGAATCTATTGGATTTGGATATAGAGAATAGAAGCTTATAATATAAAAAATCAAATACTGATTAACTTTCTGTACACCTCTCAATTTGCACACTGGAACATGAAGGCTTAGAAGTTCTCCAATAAAAATGGCTGAAAAAAACAGAAATTTCCCCAAACCAATTATCAGTTAAAACATTTAGAAAATCATAGAAGAAGACAAGAATGTTCTAGGGAAAATCATATTGATTTAGTAGATTCTTAGTGCAGATGAATTTAGATGGTTCTAGGGGTTTGTAGAACAGCTAAAAAAGAGACAATGCAATTTAAAAAGTGATACAAAATGTAAAAACAAATTTAAAACCAAGTGAAACTAACAGCAAACTGAAACACAATGCCTATAGGACAAAACATATCTAGTAAACCACGATCATATGGAGTTGCCTTTTTTTTCTTAAGTATTGTCTCCTACGACAATATTATTGCAGAGTCTTGGGCACTGGCAAATCACCTGAGGATATACTTGACTATCATTATTCTGATTGCATTAAGTGGAAAGCTAGGCTTTGATGCACACAAATTCGTGTCAGAGCCAATTCTTACCTGAAACACTACTAGTCCATCAGCAACAATGAAACTTAAAGCTTCTAGTATCTGACACTATGACTTATTTTTTAACATCTATAAAGGGCAATACATAATAACTAGTTCGTGTATCATTTTACCAGCTGGGTGGCTGGTTAGTAATCATTTTTATTCTGACCTTGTCTGAACCAACATAATACTCACATTGCCTGTGGCATTTGACTGTGTGCATATTACATTTTGTTTCTTTCTCCAGAAATTGGATACTGTCTCAGAAAACCAGAACTTCTTAGGAAACTATGCTCCAAGCTTATTAATACAAAAGACTGAAATGAACTGCTTTCTTGTACTCCAAATTCTGTTTCCAGCCCTTCTAGTAGATCTGATAATTTATTCAACACTCAGACCGAAAAATTCATGCTGTACAACTTTTGGTCTCTGTCTCAGTTCTGGCACAAATATTAGATCAAATATTTACAAATTTCACAAAAAATTACATAGAGTCCATTTTATTTAAAGAGAAGTAAAGATTTTCATATATATTTTAGTTACTTGCATTTCACAAGTGTGTCTGAGACATACACAAATGAAACATCAATTTATATATGTCATAACTACCAGATTTCCGAATGGTCCACATAATAAAATGAACTGAAGCTAATTAATTCATTTATTTTCACAGTCATTCTCCAAAGCTTTAAAAACAAGTCCTATATAGTGGTTGACTTAGGTCTTAAATATTTGACAAGAAAAATATATTTTATATGACTTTCCTAGTGCTTATCATAGTTATGAATGATTTTAGTAAGCTCTAATTATTGTCATGGCATAGGTAGTATCGTTGTCGAGGGAAAATATGGTAAAACAACCTCACTTAGATTAAGAATCAAAAATACTCTTAGAGCCAGTTACAGACAGCTAAATATTCAGTAGAAGTAAAACCTGATGATGATATGGGAAATAATGAATGGAAGAGAGGTAAGGTATTCTCTTCAGAAAGGGAAGCAGATATTTAAAAGGGAAAAGGCAAAGAAGAACTTACCTGGCAAGAAAAATTAAGTGTTTCATTATGATTAGAGTATTGAAAGGGCAATGTAAAGAAGTCTGAAAAGACAGAAGTGGAAAAAAGCAATATCATTACCAATTTTTACTTGTATTCACAAATTACAGAAATAGTGAAATATCAATAAGCCAATGTTAGGAGATCTAATCTTTCGATTTTTAACCTGAGCACCACTGACCAATTTGACTAATTCTTTTTCTTTGGGCAGTGATGGTGGTAATACTGTAGGGACACTCTCTGTTATAGATGTTTAGTACCATCATGGCCTCTAGACACAAGATGCAAGTAAAATGTTCTTCCAGTTGTATTATCTTGACATAATCTACATCATTTAGAGCTAAAATTATATTTAGTCAGGGCACATTAAAAGTTTTAGGGACCACAACTAAATGAGATTTGTCTCAAGAATTTAAATGTGACTAACATATGGATAAAAATGGGCACTGTACCTTAATAGAATGAAGAAAAAAAGTACACACAATAGTCGAAAGAAATGTACACAAAACATTTTTGATAGGATCTAATACTCTTTAGATTCAGAAATCTAGGGATAAAAAGAGATTTGGTCTAAATGATAAAGGGCACTTAAAGAAAACCTGCAACTACCATCATGCTTAATGGTGAAAAATGAGGCTATCTTCCCAAGATCAGAAAAAAATATGATGACTTTCATCATGATTTCTGTTCCACTTGTTCTAACTAGAATAAGTAGACAAGAAAACAAAGTAAAAAAAAAAAATTCACCCAGACTGGGAAGAAAACATAAAACTAACTCCATTTGCTTTGTCATAATCCAACATACAAGATATCCCAAAGAATCTTCAATAGACATTCTGTGATACAATATCAACATACACAAACCAGTTATGCTATTATACACTAGCACTGTATGAATTGAAAAGCAAATTAAATAGAAAATCTAATTATCAATAGCATTTCAAAGAATAAATATTACCAAGAATCTAAAAACCTGTACATGAAAAACTAAAAAAAGAAATTAAAGAAGAACTAAATAAATGAAAAAGACATATTATGTTTAGAGATTGGGAAACAATACTGTTAAGATATCAATATTAATGATGGAATTGGATCTAAAATTTAAAAGCATTATCTGTAAGAATTCAATGAGCTTTCTGATTGTTTTATGCCACTGGTAGAGCTGCTCCTTAAATTTATGTATAATTTCAAGGAACCCAAATAGTTAAAGCAGTCTTACAAAGACAAATTTGGAGAACTTACACCTCCTGATCTCAAGACTTCCTATAAAGGTACAGTAATTTAAAGAATTTTTTTATAAATTACAACTTGACAGTTCCTCAAAAATTACACATAGAATTACACATGGCCTCAAATACTCCACTCAAAGAATACTGTAGACATAGGTATGCACTTAATCAAATGGTTACACTCAAATATATGAACATATATATTCATAGCATCATACTGAAAATAATAAAAATGTAGGGCTGGGGATTGAGCTCAGTGGTTCAGGCACCTGACTAGCAAGCACAAGGTCCTGAGTTTGATTCTTAGTACCACATACCACAATGTTGTGCGTGGTGTTTCATGCCTGTAATACCAGCACTCTGAAGGCAGAGGCAGGAGGATTGCTGTGAGCTGGAGGCTAGCCTCGGCTACATGGTGAGTTCAGAGCCAGCCTAAACTACAAAGCAAGACACTGTCTCAAAAAAACTAGGAAAAAAAAGTAAAAACAGCCAGAATGTCCACTTGAAAAACAAGTTATGGTATATATATTATGTAAAATGCTTAGTCATAAAATGAACTAATTATTGAAACATCCTAAAATATGAAAAAAGAACTAAAACACTGAGTGAAATAAATCAGTTGAAAAAGTCATACTTGTATGGTTTAATTTATGTCAAAGTTCCAAAATAAGTAAATTCATAAAGTATATAGAATTGTAGAAAATGAAATCATTTATTTGGTAAGAAGTTCCATTTTAGAGGGATGGAATGTTTTATAGCTACACAGTATAATTGTATTGTGTAACTGCACAATATTGTGAATATATAACTGAATTGTTTCTTCTAAAGTGATTAATTTTATGGTATGTGAATTTCATCTGAATAAATCACATTTTAAAACAATTTGGTGAGGAACCCCTTTCCATTCCTTCCTTTCTCCCTTCCTTCCTTCGTCATTTCCCTTCATCCTCCTGCTCCTTTTTCTCTCATGCTTCTCTTTGTACCTATTCACATCAAAATACATCAGGGATGATAGATCAGATTGTGGGGTGTTTGAGCACTTGTGTAAGTTAAGTTAATATAATAGTTAAATTAATATAATAGTTCAATTAATCATGATTCTAACTGAAGGAAATATATGTGTAATTTTTTATATTTACTTGCACTGGTTTAATTGTGTTAAAATAAAATTATTTATTTTCATAAGAGGTCAACAAGGAGAAAACAACTCTCTTATGCATTTTAAAGATATGGAAACTGAGGTACAGAGATGTAAGATACTTTCCCAAATTGAAATACGTGCAAAGTTTCAAAGAAATATGTAAGAATTAAACTCAAGAAGTTTGGCTTCTCTGTATTTGACCACTTACAAATGCTGAAAATATAAATTTAAATTTCACAAAAACAAAAGATAATGAACCTTAACTAATATATAGTTATTTCTGGTGATAAATATTAGGGCTTTCTAGATTGTTGATAACTTTTTTTAAAAGGTAAATGATGGCATGCTGACTTATTAGAATTCTTGGAGTCACTAAAATACATAAATATAAAATTGTGAAGCAACATGAAAACACTTTAATTTCCTAAGTATGAAACATTCAAAAATTTAAAATTGTCTCTATGTCGTGTTTAGAATTTCATAAATATTGTGACTATCTATGAAGGACAGCCACAAGTCAGAGAAAAGGTAAATCAGTAAGGTAAGAGGATTAGATTGAGAGTAACTATTTTTAATTTATAGTCTTGTTAACATGATTTTTATTATCAAACATTTCAAAATAAATATAAATAAAACGATTAGGTTAACTGTTTTATGACAAATTTTCAACAAGAACTTTAAAATACAAAGAATTTATGGGCCGGAGGGTTAGCTCAGTGGTTCCAGTGCCTGCCTCGCAAGCACAAGGTCCTGAGTTTGATCCCTGGTAACCACATATAATGCTGGGCGTGGAGACACGCCCATCAACAATCAACACCGCATACCACAATGCCGGACGTGGTGGCTCACGCCTGTAATCCCAGCACTCGGGAGGCAGAGACAGGAGGATTGCTGAGTTCACAGCGGCTTGCCTGGGCACCATAGTGAGCTCAGGGCCAGCCTAAACTACAAAGTGAGACCCTGTCTCAAAAAAGCAAAAAAAAAATAATAGTAATAATTTATGTAAAATCTATGAACAATTGGCTTACTATAATATTTATAGAAATTGATACTTATGCACTACTCAGTACTGCACTCCTTCTATGTCAGACTCTTATAGCACTGGTCTTACAGGCACGCACCACCATGCCTAGATACAAACATATAATTTTTTGATGCAAAGGCTCTAAGAACTTAGCTGGGGTAGGATTTCATAGATTTCTTGTTTTCTCTGATTCAGATATATCTCATGTACCTCAATGAATCAAGCATCATAAGCTTTATGCACAGCTCAATCCTCAGTGTGGTTAAGAGGCGTTGAAAAATTTTTAAATTGATTTTATTTGCACACTTTATACATTATGATCACAATCAACAATGAGAATTTGTATGTATATAGGACACATCTTAATTCTCATTTTTCCCATTCCTTTGCCCTCCCTATGACCCTCCATCCACTATATACATAAGCTTTATTTCCTTGTTTTTTAATTATCAAATTTTTCCTTCCCTTGTTTACTTACTCATGTCAGATGGTGAACTTTTTAAGAGGTATGGTCTAGTGCAAGGGCCCTGGGTCTCTTGAAAAAAGAAATGATATCCTTTAACAAACAGTTGGATAGCAGCCATCTTATTAACACCAAGGTCATGAGTACGACAGAAAACATTAACAACAGAAATGTTAAATTTTACTCTCTGATTTCAGTTGGAGTTGGTAAAATCATTTTGTTAAGTTATAAATTGGAAAAGCATACTTATATAAAAGATTAAGTGATCAGTATTTGAATTAAAGAAAAAAATCACTAATTGGGTTAGTTTAGGAAATAAAATCTCGATTTAACTTTCCAACAATTATGTAACCTACTACTGACCTCATATACACCAAGCATAACCTCGAGAGAGGAAAAACGTTGAAAAAGTACAAATAAATACATTCTAGGTGATCTCAGTACCTTTTGATCAGTGAACTGTGTAAATCTAAACAAGCGTCTTACTTAGAAGGTCGATTTTTTTACTTATGGAAGCAAGATTTTAGACTGCTTTTTTTTTTAGTTTTGAAATCACTGCTCACTCTATAGTGTTTCACTCAAAGTTTTGACCAAATTACCTCATTGCTTTTCATTGAAACCTCTGTTAAGTAAATAAATATCTCAGAGTTTCCTTCCTAGCAAATTTTCCTTCCTAAAAAGATTTTACTTACTGTGCCAGGATGAGCTCATTTGAAATAAAGCCACAATTCCTCTATTATTTCTTTGCTTGTTAAAGGCTGATTCCATTAACCACTCCAGTCAGATACCTGGCATCGTGGGAAGCCCCTGCCCTTCTCCCACTCTGTTGGTCCTCTCAGAACACAGCTCATATTCAGCAAAGATTACTAGGTTCCAGAAGTACAGTACTTAGCTGTGCTGTCTATGGGTTATTTCACTTAGTTCTCTGGAAAAAATAGATAGGTATTTGTTTAAGATGTATTTCTTTAACAGTGGATGCTGAGACATTGATTTGTTTATTAATTACAGTAACACAAGTGAGATGACAGGATAAATAAGACAGGAGAGTGGGATGTCACAATCAGGATAGTTTGTCAACCTGTTTGGATTGGGAGCAACCCAGGTGTTGCTGGAAAAATAGACAGTATGCACTTGAGATTATCCTCTAAAGGAATAGAGAACTTGGCATATTTAGCAAGCGGCTCCTTTACTTCAGCAGTTACGGCTCACTTATGAGGATATTAAATTCCCTGCGCCTTCTGGTAGGCACTTTCAGTTTTCCTTATGCATTTGTTAGAAAAATTTTGGAAGCCCTCAGAAGAAGCAGAGAGCAGCCTAGGAACCGGGAAGAGGAACCTTGGAATTCTAATACTATCTATGGGTGAAACTGGAGGCTGCTGAAAGGTTGTGAGTGAGTGAGTCTCTTGCAATACTAATGTTCTCAAGTTTCTGATGCACAAATTGACACTTAACCTCAGATAGTTTTAAAATTCAGCCAAGATCAAACAGCAAATGTGCAACCATAATGTAAAACCAACAGGAAAAAAATTCTAAGTCTAGACTTTTCCATACCGCCTCTTTCTCTTAATTATTCAGCCATATGGAAGCACTTGCAGTCCCAAGACATGATATTTGCAATCTTTGTTTCTGTTTTCCCTATGTCTCTGCTTGCTATGTTCTATTCTTGCTCCTTTGGCAGGCACAAAATATTCCAAAATTTTGCCAGAATATCTGTTTTTATTAGCAAAATAAAATTATGCAAAAGTATATTAACAACCTTTTACATGCATATATATTTAAGAAGCCAAAAAGTGCAGAAATCTAAAGACAACAAAAATCTTTCCTGAGGCCAGTTTCTATAAGAACCCATTCTCCATTTTCCAATTGTTCCAACTGGTATTTTTATTTCTGTAAATAATATTTATGTGACAAAAACCTGACTGATAATGTATAGCATCCTCCATTAGTATACAATTATGCTAGGTGAGAGTAAAACTTTCTCCTATTTCGTACTCTAGGCAAATCTACTTCATTTTACTTTTTCAAATACATCTTCAGAATTTTCATGATTATGGCTATCCAAATATCCATTGAGATTCAAATGGTATGATTACATCTTCTTTCCTTAACTATCCATTTCTGCAAGAATTAATCATTTCTATGGTTTCATTTTCTTTGTTTGTGAGTATCTATGGAGGAATGTAATTTAGTCAAAGACCTTGCATCTTTCACTGAGAGACTTCTCAAATGTGATAACTCTAGCTAAGTATTTGTGTATCTGTATTCAGAGTGAAGTTTGTGGACTGATGGGATCCATTCTCAGGTTTCCAAGGCTGACTCTAATTTATATCTAGAAATTTCTAAACATGGATGTTCATATCTCTCCATTACAGTAAATTTACTTATATTTCAAAATTCCTCTATTTCTCTATATAGGAACCTTATAAAGTCTCTTCTGTGAGCCTTTTATGTTGTTTTCTTTCCTGTCTTAAGGACAGAAGTCTACAGACTTTTTCACTCAATTTTTCTGACAATACCCCACTACCTTTTCACTGCGATGTAGAGACTTAAGCAGAAGACTTTCAAAAGAGCCCTCAGTTTTTACTTGGAGCGTCTCTAAGTTCCAAGACAAAGATGGCTTCAGATCCTTATCCTTTGGAGAACTTTGTGAGGTAATTCATTTGCTTTTTTGGCTTACATTTTACTGTGAAATCACTTTGATGAAACTTTTAATCCTACGTGTTTCACTAACAATGGGATTTTAGATTATGTTTCTTCTTCTTCTAGACATTGTGAGGTGGGTCATGGACTTAGAGCAAGAAATATCTTTACTTAACGTCTTTAGACTAAAACACAAATTTGTGAAGTCTTTCATGACCATTAGGAATAGCTAACTTTTCCTTTTCTAAGCACTATGCACTTTGTCAATATGTTTGTTTGTTTGTTGTAGTACCAGGAATTGAACTCAGGTCCTTGTGTGTCAAAGGTTGGCGCGGTACCACTTGAGCTAAATCCCTAGCCCTTCGCTTTGTCAATATGTTTTCATAACTTTGATTAGGATTTTTCATATAGCCTTATGTTTCTATCAAGCTATTATCACCTTTAACAGAACACTTTTTAAATTCAATTTAGGACTACATAATTTCACATAGAACCAGACACGCAGAAAATGCTTACTACCTGATGGCTGAACTGAACTGATAACTGAGGAAGTCAGAGAATGGTATCTTATGTCATCACTTTACTTCTTCTCTCCCTACATCCCCAATGCATGAACAAACCAGCTCTCATACACTGAAGGCTGAACTCAAAGGATAGTACAAAGCAGGTAATAACACACACTGCAGAGCACATCTAAACAGCAACGTGGTTCACGTTGGAGAATACAAAGTCTTCTTCAGTTGATGCCAGTAGTTATCCTGCTTTTGCAACTTCTCATCTTTTGTCTTTTATCTTACTTCAACCTTATGGTTCCACCAGAGACACTCAACAAGCCACACATCACCAAAATCTAGTCTTTAGTACAAGGATTCAATGCCATCTATTTTTTAATGCCATCTTTTTTTTGCTTTAAAAATTAAGGTATTTATTTTTAAAAATTAAGTGATACATAAAAGTTGTATATGTTAATGAACTTTCAGATAACATTTCAATACATGTATGCACTGTACTATTAAATCTGGGGAGGCATGCCTCACCTCTGACTATCGTTTCTTTATAGTGAAAATTTTTAAAAAATACTTTGGTGTTGTTAGAAATACACCATATATTATCATCATTTTCATCATGTCACTTAAAATAGAACACCAGAACTTCTTTACCCTACCTAAATATAACTTAATCCCCATTAATCAACCTCTGAGTTTTCTCTCTGTCTATACTCGCCAATCCCTGGAAACCACCATCTTCTCTTAACTGCTATGGAATCAATTTTTCTAGATTCCACTTATAAGTGAGGTTATGTGGTGGTTTGCTTCCTATGATGGGCATGTTTCATTTGACATAATGAATAATTACAGTCTCATCCATGTCACAAATAAGATTTTCTGGCACACAATATTCAATCACGTATGACTGTAAGTAAAAGTGTACATAATATGGCATATATAATATATATTAATTTTCTTTATCCATACACCCATTAATAGGCTCTTTCTGTTTCTTGCAGCCATCTACTTTTAAAGCTTACTTTTCCTGGGGAGGTTCTTTATGTTTTAAAATCTTAAATATTTCAAGTACTAGCTGGGTTTGTGCATACAAATATCTATTGAACAAACAAATAAATGTATGTTAATTCTAGGTGGAACAGGATTTTTCTTGGTTATGCATAGGTGTACTAGGAAGATGATTCTTCTAACTCAAAGAGTAAATGAATGTATTTGACTATTGTGGCTTAGTGGCATGATGACATTATATAAAATTATTCATGAGTTGCTGAGTGAAACCTGAAAAAGTACAAGAAATGACTGTTATCACTGTATCCTAAGCACATGTGGTAATCCTCCCATCTATATGATGTAACACAGGCTCAACAATCAATTGTACCATGCTGATTCAAGGAATGTGAGTATTACATCAACAAATATTTAAATGATCTCTTGATTTAGTTTTTAAGACATTCTGAGTTTTTTCTTTCCTCAGAAGTCAAGCCATATTCCTAGAATGTACAATGAAATTGTTCACATATTGATCATTTTATTGCATCAATTACTCCCAGGCTCACATTTTTCATATGATAATTTGTTATTTACTCATCTTCTAAACCAATAATTAGACCATCAACTGAATAAGTCATGATTCTGGAAAAAATATACATAAGCTTCTCTTTTATTCATCAGGAGGATACACAACTCAGCATTTTTTAGTAAAATTAGGTTAGTTTGAATAATATCAATATTTGTGAATTAATTTGGCTACTAGTTAAACAACAAGTAATTAAATCCTATGCTTAGTATTCTTAAAATTCCTGGGCTCTTTAGAAGTTAAAGATAATGTGGGCCAGAGATTTAGCTCAGTGGTTCCGGTGCCTGCCTCAAAAGCTCAAGGTCCTGAGTTCAATCCCCAGAAACCACATGTAATGCTGGGTGTGGTGGCTCACACCTGTCATCCCAGCACTCAGCAGGCAGACACAGGGGGATTGCTGAGTTCGAGGCTTGCCTGGGCTACATAGTGAACTCAGGGCCAGCATGAACTACAAAGTGAGACCCTGTCTCAAAAAAAAAAAGTTAAAGATAATGTATTATACTACCTCTAACCTTCTTTATCAATCTCTTGTTTTACTATTTGCCTGAATACATTATTTTCTACTAAGGAGCCCCAAAAGATATTAATGTCTGAGGAAAAGCACACTGATTTTCATCTATATAACCTAGAGCTTAATGAATTGCCTGGAACCTAATAAGCATTTAATAAGTGATAATGTAATCAGTGGATGTTCAATTATTACTGTATTCATTCTATAAATATCATCCATTTTGACCTCTCATTTATAACACTGGAAATTTATGTTTGCTTTCCTATTGAGCAAAATTTCTCCCATGTCTCAATTGCATGGCCTCATGAATACCTCTGTGAGGATGTGACACCCCCACACATAATGGACTCACACACTGAAACCTACTGCAGTCTTTGTTTCTCTTCCCTGTCAGGCTCACAACTTTCTGAGGAATGGTTGTCTGGGAATGACAAAAATTAAAAGTGTAAGGACACTTGCCAAAATTTACTTAAATTTCAAGCAGGTATTTTCCAGAAATCCAGAGCAAGGGGTTTCACAGGTTTCTGATTTGTCTTTTGAGTCTCACATTTTTTTTAGTGGCCTCATTCATGCAATACAATTACCCGATAATTGTACATATTAAGCAATGGCCATATGCATATATATATAGATAAATTTAGTTCAAATATACTGCATATAGAAATAATAGCATTTTCTGCATAAATGCTATTCTAACCCAATCATTTGATGGCCCCTCCTATTTTGGCAAGTGTATGTCTACTACTGGCTTTGTCACAACTTCTTAAAATATGGAACGAAGAGTTTCCCCAGCCAATTTTTGTTGTACCTTCCTTTTTTTTTTTTGCATTAGCTTTCATTGCAATGATGTTTGCCCAGTTACAAAACAGCTATAATATCAAAAAGAATGCAAGGAGTTGGGTCTATGTGCAATCACATTATACCAGCAGTTCATGTGGCAGATGACAAATGGCAAGAATTGCTGGTTGCTCTACGGCATTAGATTACATCTTGCCAAGCCTGGTGACTCTTTCAGCTCCTGCACGGTCAGTGTGCAGAGTGGTGGTAATTAGATTGGCTGTGGCAAATGACTGGCATTGAATTCTGGCTCTCCAATCTAATGACTGCTTTTTGATTGAGCACTTTTACCTCTCTGGGTCTTATTTTATTTATCTGTAAAGCATCTTTCCATGAAGTTTAGATTTGTTAGTCTATGTAAAATATTTAGGAAAGTGTCTGTAGCTATATAAACTGTTAGGTCTTCTTATAGTCATTAAGACTAATTTGAAGTCTATGGCATGCATCTGTAATAGAGCCTAGACAAGTACTATGATACATTCCCAGAGAACTGCCACTTATCTGTAACATTACCTAATTTGTAAAGGCGTTGCTAATACTGTGATAACTCACTGAGTAATTTCTGTCATTTCCTGTGCTAAGATTTTTCACATACAAATACATTTTACTGCAGATTTGATTTCTTCACCCTTGCCCCTTCCAATGAACCAAAACAGGAAGGTTAATTTTGTCACTGCATTAAGATTCCAAGAGCTTCCCATTACTTAAAGATTTAGCAGAGAACATGAAATCAGATATAGGTTTGGGTCAGTACCTGGAAGAAGTTCAAGTTCAAATTACTCACAGCTTTAGCCTCATCTTATTCATACTCCTGACAATGCTGTTAAACCCGCTCGTCACCTTTTTTTTTTTTGAATATTAATGCAGAGTTGAAGATATCAAGAGATTTTCAGGACTGTTGATTACAAAATGGAAATCTTATCAGACTTATCATAAGATACTGCATCCTTTTTTCAGGATTCATCTATAAAAGGAATTTAACAAATTTGCATACTGTAAAAGTGACTCTTTAAAGAATGGTCGGAGGTTTTAATATGTGAAGAGCCTACTATCTGAGGAACGCCAGATTGTATTGCGACCCTGTAGTTAATCACACCTCTGTACAATTTATGGGGTCTTAAATGAAGAAGGAATTTTTGCTTTTTAATAATGTCAGAGAAAGTACCCTTTTTTCTCCATGATGCCTCCCTATATACATCCTTAAATTAATACCAGAGGGAAAATGTTATGTTGTTGTTTAATAGAATGGAATATGTTTCAAATTCAGTTGTTCAATACAAGTGACTATTTACATATCCAAAGTGAAAAAGGCAATTTTTATATCAATACTTGCAAAGAGGACTCTATTTCTTTTCACAAGATCTGTCTCACTATTTTTTAAAAATATGTCCAAAATAAATATCAGAGTTGAGAGCACAAAACTCTTTTCCTGAAGAACACAAGTCTGATGGATATTTGGCTATGTGTAGACATAAACTGTCATATAGATGACAATAAATTAATACTGTAATAGTAGGAAATAATTTAAAAATACGATCTCTAGGTACTTAAAATTGACTCAACACTGAAGGCCAAAATGTAAACATTCATATGTGTAAGAAATATACATAAATTATTATATTTAAAAGTAGCTTAAATAATAAGACAAAGTAAAGGGTAGATATGGAAAAAGTAAACCTATTAGTAATGCCTTCATCAGAAATCTGATACAGTTGCATATAGTGCAATGTTTGTATGTATAAATAAAAGGAAACACAGCTTAGGTACATAGGGAGTAGAGGCTGCAGAGGGCGGGGGAAAGGGGAAAGATGAGAACCAAGGTTTCTCATGTACACGTACAAATTCTCAATGTTGAATGTGATCATAATGTATGTATAAAATATGCCAATAGTCAAAAATAAATAGATAAAAATATGGAATTTTGCTGTCAAGATGGTTCTGAGAGGATCATTAAAATTAGCAAAAACAGAATAAAGATATATTCTTTATAGCTATAACTAGTTGTCAAATCTCTTCTAAGAAAATTATGTGAAAGGAATGATAATGCATTTTAAGTAAGAATATGATTAATACCAATTGAAGATAACTGTATTGTTTTTAAAAGTCAACAACAGGGGGCCAGAAGGTTAGCTCAGTGGTTCCTGTGCCTGCCTCGCAAGTGCAAGGTCCTGAGTTCGATCCCCGGTAACCACATATAATGCTGGGCGTGGAGACACGCCCACCAACAATCAACGCCGCATACCACAATGCCGGACATGGTGGCTCACGCCTGTAATCCCAGCACTCGGGAGGCAGAGACAGGAGGATTGCTGAGTTCGAGGCT